>CM060382.1:50486590-50668188 GCA_030545235.1 Helianthus tuberosus
ATTATCTGGCAGATTATCTGAAGGTTCAGATTCCCATTGTAAGTTGGTTGCTTTTTTGACTCTTTCAGAATTCAGATTTCATGGAGAATATCCATTTTCAAGCGGGGGTGGACACTTGTTGTAACTGGCACTATGTTTCTTACCAGAATTCTTTACTTCAGTATCCTTCTTCTTCTCATAATTCTTTTCTTTAGATACTTCCTCTTCAAATGCCTTCATGCCTTCAACAGTTGGATAAATCATGTCAATAACATAAGAAGTACATGAGTAACTTTTTAACAATCTATTAACTCTTTCTGTTTCTATCCTCTGAGTTTCCATTTTGTGTTCCAGAACAGCACACTTCTCAATGTAATTGTTGACGATTTTCTGCTTTGTCATGAAAGCTCCTTGAAGTGTTTTCATAGCTGTTGCTTGTTCACTGCTTGATTGATTGTACTGATTCATTGCTTTGTTTAGAACATCATAGGATTCTTTCAATCTGTTCATGTTATGAATCAAAGTACTGTTTTGCTTCTTTACTGCCTCACAGTTTTCACATATCACCGGAATCTTTCGTGCATCAGCTTCTGCTTCAACCATGAAAGCTGGAACTTCTTTTACCTTTTTCTTTATCACATGAACTTCTTCATCATCACTGCTGACATGTTTCTTAACTTTCTTCTTTTTCTTTCGAACTTTTCCATCATCACTGTCACTCTCTTCTAGCATCCTTAAGTTCTCTTTCATTCTGTTTGCATAATAATCATTATCATTATCATTGTCTTCAGCAACTCGAGCCACAAAAGCTTTATGATCTGAAGTTTTGTTAGGATCATAGTCATCCCAACTAAAACCTTTTGGAAGCCTTTCATCATCTTGATTTATCATTTTGTTTGTCAGATATGCTTCACTCTCTGCTAAAATATATTTATTCCAACTGATTCCTTTAGACGAACTTTTATCATCTTGATTCACCATATAAGCTTTATTTGATTCTTCAATCTCCTTCCTAGCATGAGCAGTTTGTGGTTGTTGTTGAGGTGGTTGTTGAGCAACTTGATGATAAATCGCTTTCCGATAGTAATCATTGTTGTTGAACGGATTTTGAGCTCCACTTGCTTCGCGGTTAGTGCATTCTCTCTTGAAATGTCCTTTTTCCCTGCAACGAAAACAAGTAACTTTAGATTTATCAAATCCTAAAGTAGAAACATTTGCATCACGGAAATCATCTCTTCCCGTAATTTGTTTAAACTTCCCAGCTCTTCTCAACACACTCGCCATACACCACTTTATATCCATCAACTCCATCTCCTCAGCATCAATCTGATCGTAATCCTCTTTTGTCAACATCGGATTTCCGATCCTTCCTGCTACTAAACTCCCATACGATTCTAACACAGTCACCAACAAAGACATGTGACTTTTTGCAACTTCTTCCGAATACTTTTGGTCATTCTCAAGATTTAGTGCAATATTGCATTGAAGAACTTTGCCACTCTTGGTTGCTGAAAAATTTGGATCAAATGACGGATATGAAGAAAAACTCATTTTGCTGTTTGATCCTTTAGATGACCCTCCAGATGAATTTTTAGCATTGAATGCAGTTTCAATCTTTGGTGACATGATGGTATTATCACTGATACCTCCTTTGTAATATAAACAAATATCTTGTTCACCATCAAAATCCTTCATTCTTGAGATTTTTCGTTGTTCCATTTATTGAGCTTCAAGTTTTTCAATAAACTTTCCCAGTGTTAAATTTCCAAAATCTTTTTTATTCCTCAACATCATGAGGTAAGTGCCCTAAGTCTCATGTGGCAATGTATCAGCCAACTTCTCAATCAATTCTTCATTATCTTTTGTGATGCTCACCCTTTTCATGTTAACTAACAGATTGCAATATCTTTCGATGATCTGCTTAGTGCTTTCAGTTCTCAAACCACGAAATAGATCAAACTCCTTTTTTAAAAGTGACTTTTTGTTCTTGATCATCTCTTTACTTCCAACAAACTTTGATTTTAATGCTTTCCAGATTGAATATGCAGTTCCATTATGTTGCAATAAAACCAAGATATCTTCTTTCACAGCTTGATGCAATAGACTTGTCATCATTTTATCATCTTTGTATTTCTTTTTCTCCTCAGCACTTAGATCTTTAATTGCAATTACCTCTTCATCATCATTCACCGGTCTAACATATTTTGTTTCAACACATTCCCAAGCATCCAAATAATTTGCTTGAACCCAGTTTTCGAATCGCTCCTCCCATCCTTTATATTCCTCAATATTCATGAGCTTTGGCGGTTTTTGCATGGTGCCTGTTTCATTTTCTAACATTGTGTTCTGTGCAATAGTAATCGGAGTAGCAAAGGCGTTGTAAAACTCTTCTTCCATAATTCGGTTTTAAACAATTTTCACAAACTTTTGACTTTCAAACGAAATACCCTGTTCAAACGAAATAACCTGCAAGACAACTTCAAACGAAATGAGTTTTGGTGCGGAATGATGATTTGGTACGAAATAAAGTGCTATTTCGTACGGAATGACTATCTAATTGTCAAATTTCAAACGAAATACCAACTTGATGCGAAATGAAGTGGTTTCGTGCGAAATAACTGATTTCGTACGAAATACCAGAACTTTCAAACGAAATGAGGAAGCTGTTTCGTACGAAATGAACTTTTGATGCAAATTCAAACGAAATAACTTTTTCGTGTGAAAACAAAACAAAACAAGCTATTTCGTGCGAAATGAATATGTGATTTCGCACGAAATAGATGAATCTGAGTGATTTCGTGCGAAATCAAATCCTCAATTCGTGCGAAATGCTGCTGATGTCATCATCTCGGCCATGTTTTTGTCAAATTGATCTGGTTTTAGTCCGATTTTAGATCTAGTTCTTTCAAGGCTTTGTTAAAACACAATTTCGCATATAATATGAGAAAATTAGACCATTTTGACCGTGAAAACTAGTTTGATTTTGAAAAGAAAGTGTAGAAATCAAATTTTGCAGCTGAAATGGTAAGAACTCTTCCTCCTGAGCTCTGATACCACTTGTAGGATCGTTTTCACGGCCGAAACGAGTCGTTCAGAAGAGTTTTTGCTCAATACGAAAGGCGGAAACAGACGTATCGAGTTGATTCAGCTAGAGATACACTTTAAATGTCTTTTTTATTGATATAACAATGAATTACAGCGAGTAGACACTTCGGCAGCAGTTCGGCACTGAAACCGGAAAGTTACAAATGACAAGGCACATCAGGTATTTATAGGTAAGCTGGTTTCGTACGAAATGGTTCATACGAAATAGATATTTCGCACGAAACAACACAAATGAAATAACTTGTTCATTTCGTACGAAATGACTATGTCATTTCGTGCGAAATGACTTATATCACATTTCGTGCGAAATGCCCACAAATACACTTTTCTCATAAAATGTGCCCTGATCTAGCCAATCTAATACAAGACTCGATACAAGACGAAGTCGACAGACATATGCACCAACAATAAGTTAGAAACATATAACGAATGACTTGATCAAATAATAATGGGGTTCTTGGTGTTTGTTATGATGTTTGTAAACAGTAAACAATCAGGCTAGGTAACCCATGAATTCGGTTGTATTATAGTGATGACTTTTTAGAATGTATGATTTATTAGATGTAAGGACTACATGGTATAATTTCTGGATTAATCTTGTGAGAATGATTTGTATAAATGGTAAAGTCAACAATAAACTCTATTAATGGATTTAATGTTGATGCCTATTAATAGGATGCTTAGGTTAGGATTCATGGTATTATGATTATGTGCAATATTGTAAATCAATTACTAGAATAGTATAATATTGTTGAATTGTTTGCCACTGTTTTGATGATACACTGATTTTGGGTTATGAATATTTGGGGGGGCAGCCGCACTTGTCTGGCAGACTGGGCTTCGGGGATTAAGTTCTTGGGCTGGGTAACAATATTGGATTATTTACCATTTGGGCCGGTATGTTAATTGGGCAGTATGAATAGTTAGTCGGGTGGGTTGGCATTGCAGTGGGCCGCACATAAATTGTGTTACATCTTGCTTAGTTGCAAGCCCAATTCCGAATACAAATAAGGGGCCGGATGTTTTGACTGTTTGCACAGGTTGTTTGGGCCTGGAATCCAATTGGGCCGCAAACTTATAGGAGTCTTACTGATGTACGGTCACAACCTGCTTTTCGTTTGAAAGACTTTAATGTTGTATGAAACGTGTTATTCAAAAGCCTTGGTGTGTAAAAAGCTTGATGTGAGGTTGTTTATTCAGATGCTTAAAAGTTGGACATGCTTTGGCCTAATAGGTGTCGGTACTCTCATTGGGATTGTCCCCAGGTACGCAACGGGTCCTTATAATTGGATTTGTACGAATGCCAGCCTAGACAGGAGTTCCCAATTTAACGGTACTTAACCCTTCCAGTTACTACATGTCCGAGCATATGATATTTCTTTTTATTTTCAAAACAAGTTTTAAATGGAATTGCTAGTAAACCACACACAATCGGCAAGTGCACCGGTCGCGGTGTAGTGTAGATGGCAAGACCGGATATCAATCTGTGGACACTATATACAAACTTTAGATAATAAACCTCTATCGACTATAAAGTTAAATTTGGAAGTTTGATTTAAATTGATTTTTGATTTTTTAAATAATAACTTACGTGAATGAAGAAAGCAAAACAAGAAAAGTAAAACAAATAAACAAACACAGGGAAACAAATAAACAAACAAAGTATAACAATCACAGAAACAAAGTTTTACAAATATATAATAATAAACGGACTACCTGGGTTTTGAATCCCTAGAATCATGCAATGTTAATTTGACAATAATAACAGTTAAGTATCTTTTTCCCTTGAATAACCCCCCGTTAGAGATGTATTAAACAATAGATTAAGACGAAATGTGAAGTGCCAGAACGAACTGGTCTCGAGCTATCGATACCAAATCCTACGAGAATCCGACCTTTGGAACCTCATAAACTAAGTTGTGAGAAGATCTTTAAAAACCCGCAAAGCAAACAAATCTTTGAAAATTAAAATCATAGGATATCTTTAATCATGATGTAATAAACAAGTTCGAGTTATCGATTACCCAATTTACCCCATTAATGATTAGCTAATAACCTAGCTCACCCTAATATCTTTCGAGTCATAAGGTGAGGATGCAAGTTTTAGTATTTTGATTTGAATTATTATTAGAATTGGTCAATTACTTAACACAATATTTAACCCGAGAATCAAAAGATAACTGAATTAAATTAAATTCTAAGTTTAAATGGAATTTCTTCATGTTTAAACCTTGTGAATTTATCGACAAATAATTAATCAAAATATGCCAACATGCAATAACAAGATTAATTCCAAGATAAAGTTATGTAAATCACATCAAATAACTGAAATTACGTCAAATATACATTACAATCATTAAGTTCATCATAACCCAGGTAGTTTATAAGTTTAAGCACACATATTATACAAATACAGAAAGTAAACACAATTACAAACACAAGGTAACATAGTAAAAAGTAGAAGATATGAAAACTTAACGTTTGTCGGACATTTGTCGGAACCGGGGCGCTTTTAACTCGAACCGAGAGCTTCCGAGACCTCCAAAGACCTCCAAAGGTGCTCCAAGATCGACTACATTGATCCAAACCCGAAGGTTTTGTGTGGTAGAGGTGTGTTTTCGACAATGCAAGTGAAGGCCCTTTTATAGTTGAAATTTTTAGCTCCTGGAGACCCCTTGCGCACCGTAACCCTATGGTTGTTACGGTGCGCAAGCACTTTTGAACCAACTTTCTTCAACTGCTCCATTGCGCACCAGAAAGTCTCTGCCGACAAACCCTTGCGCACCGTAAGGGTTTAACCTTACGGTGCGTAAGCACATTTCAAAAACAAACTTTATTTTTGGATTTCTCTCGTCAAGCTACCCCAAAAGCATATGTTATGGCTTCCGTAACTCATTTCCTAGCTCCGGATATGTCAAGATGAAGTTCTGACTGTTTCTGGCACGTATTTATGTTCTTTTCTTCATTTCTTCTTCATTCGGACTCCGTTTTATTCGCCATTTTTGCTCCCTTTATCGATCTTGTACCGTTTTCTCGTATAATCCACATATATTTCACAGTTTCCTGTAAATATAACATATAATCAAATAAGTACCAATATCGTGAGAAAATCATATTCAAACAGATTAAAATGTAAGGAATTTGATGTATAAAATGTGTATGATTTAAGACACATCACTTACAAAGGGCTGTTTAGTTATTGTTAGTTTGTTTGTTCGAAATATAAGTTTATGTGTTCCAAATGAAGACTTGTGTTGTCAATGTTTCTTATAATTATAGCACTTGTCATTAATTAATGTCACTAATAGGAGGAACCTGTTGTGTGTTAGTGAGTGTTAAACTTGTTGATTTGATCACATAAATATTGGTTGTTGGACATTAGGGTATCGCAAAACCCTACTCGTTTACTCAATTACATGACATTATATTTTAGGTCGCGTGTAACAGGCCTAACCATTAATTAACGATAGAAGTACAATATCTTACTGAGCAAAACTAAGGTGAGTTCATCTCTTGAGCATGCGTCCCGGTGGTTGGGACAGTCAGTGGGTATCCCGGGGAGGGATAAGTCTTTTGGGTAAAAACAGGAATGTTGGATAATATACTCTTCCTATCACCTTTAAAGTCCCTCCGTGTTGTTTGGTTACCGGGGAGGTAACATGGTATTAGTTAGTAGCGCTACTTAGGTTTAGCAACCTCACCCCGTACCTGGGAGGACGGGTGTTGAACTAATGACCTAGTCATGACCAATGCTTTGATAGGAGCATTGGAGAAAGGGAAAAATAATCAGAAACCGTCTTGTATTTGGGGTATTATCAACATTACTTTTGGAATTAAATTCAATGGATTAACTAAACACTTGGTAATCAACGTTTTCGTAAAACTATGAACTCACCAGCGTTGTCTGATACACTTGTTGCATGCTCGCAGGTCCTTAGATGTCTTGGAATTGGAACTTGCTGTTTGGAGTAGCTGGAGTGGTCATGGGTCGACTGGAAGGATTTATGGGATTAATTTCTTGATACTATATATTGATTTCGAAACTGATTAACTTTGATTATCTAATTGCTTCCGTTGAACATGTTGGTTTTCATTTAAACTCGTTAATGGTATTTCTCATTAGGAATTGAGGATTTTATTTTGAAACTTGTATGGGTTCAAGGTAATTAGTGGCTCGTCGTTGGTACGTCACACGCCCAACATGGACTTTCCCTAGGTGGTATTTTGGGGGTGTGACATACAGGGGCTTCCACCTGAACGGGAAGTAGAATTCAACATAGAGCTTAACCCGGATGCAAAACCGGTAGCTAAAGCTCCTTATCGGTTGGCCCCGACCGAAATGAAAGAATTGATGACGCAACTTTAAGAGTTGCTCGATAAGGGTTTTATTAAACAAAGTGTTTCACCATGGGGAGCGCCCGTATTATTCGTGAAGAAGAAAGATGGTTCGATGCGAATGTGCATCGACTATCGAGAGTTGAACAAGTTAACGGTGAAGAATCGTTACCCATTGCCCATAATTGATGACCTATTTGACCAGCTTCAAGGGGCAAGTTGGTTTTCGAAAATCGATCTGCGGTAGGGTTACCACCAACTGCGTGTACGAGAAGAAGATGTGCCAAAGACTGCGTTTCGAACGCGGTACGGACATTATGAGTTTTTAGTAATGTCCTTTGGGCTAACGAACGCACCAGCTGCGTTTATGGATTTAATGAATCGTGTGTGCCGACCTATGCTTGATAAGTATGTAATCGTTTTTATTGACGATATACTAATATACTCCCGAAGTGAAGCAGGGCATGCTTCCCACCTACGTAATGTATTGGAAACGCTTCGCAAGGAAAAGTTATATGCAAAGTTCTCAAAGTGTGCCTTTTGGCTTAGAGGTGTACAGTTTTTGGGTCATATAATCGATGCGGATGGTGTCCATGTGGACCCGTCCAAAGTAGATGCGGTAATAAATTGGGTACCCCCGAAGAATCCAAGCGAAATAAAAAGTTTTCTAGGCTTGGCTGGGCACTACATGAGATTTATCCAAGATTTCTCCAAGATAGCCTCGCCTATGATGAAGTTAACAAAGAAGAGCAAAAAGTTTATATGGGGCGAAGAACAAGAAAAAGCGTTTCAGACTTTAAAGGAAAAGCTCTCAAAGTCCCCAGTGTTGACATTACCGGATGCAACGGATGATTTGGTGGTGTATACTGACGCCTCTCACCAAGGTTTAGGTTGCGTGTTAATGCAAAAGGGTAAAGTCGTTGCTTATGCTTCAAGACAACTCAAGCAGCATGAAAACAATTACCCAACTCATGATCTAGAATTGGCGGCGGTCGTATTTGCCTTGAAGATATGGAGGCACTACCTATATGGGGTGAAATGTACTATTTACTCGGATCATAAAAGCCTCAAATATTTTTTCGAGCAGAAAGATCTTAATATGAGGCAACGAAGATGGTTGGAACTCATTAAGGATTACGATTGTGACATTCATTACCATCCCGGGAAGGCTAATGTAGTGGCGGACGCTCTAAGTCGAAAGGAGTACCCGCCCCCGATTCGGGTAAAATCTATGAAGATGGAAGTCAGTCCTAAACTCCTTGATGAAATTCGAGAAGCTCAAACAAAATCTTTAAATGCTGATGACCCGAAGAAAGAAAGGACAAAGGATTTATTCATGAATTGGAAGCGAATGCAAATGGTATGAAAACGAGGTATGACCGAATCTGGATACCTCGGGAATGTGATGTGAAAGAATTACTATTGAATGAGGCTCACAAGTCTCGATACTCCGTTCATCTGGGAGCTACAAAGATGTATCGAGACTTGAGGATGAATTATTGGTGGTCGGGAATGAAAAGAGACATTGTCAAGTATGTTGCTAAGTGTTTGACATGTTCTCAAGTAAAGGCCGAACACCAAAGGCCATATGGAAAGTTGCAACCGCTGGAGATACCGGTGTGGAAGTGGGAACATGTAACAATGGACCTGGTGACTAAACTTCCTAAGATAAGAAAGGGGCAGGATGCTATTTGGGTAGTCGATGACCGACTAACCAAAAGCGCACATTTCTTACCCATTCGGGAAACCTATAATTCGGAAAAGATGGCGGAAGTTTATACGAATGAGATTATATCTCGACATGGGGTTCTGGTGTCCATAGTGTCCGACCGAGATACCCGATTCACATCTCGTTACTGGAGGAAGTTTCACGAAGAATTGGGGACCCAGTTACATATAAGCACCGCCTACCATCCACAAACCGATGGTCAGTCGGAACGAACTATTCAAACATTAGTAGATATGCTAAGGGCGTGTGTTATGGATTTCGGAGGAAGCTGGGATGATCATCAACCTTTGGTAGAGTTTTCATATAATAATAGTTATCATAACGGCATAAAAATGGCCCCTTACGAAATGCTCTATGGAAGGAAATGTAGAACCCCATTTTGCTGGGGGGAAGTGGGTCAGCGCGAATTCGCGTCAAAGGATGTAGTAGCCGAAACGAATGAAAAGATTGATATGGTTAGATCAAGAACTAAGGCGGCGCAAAATAGACAAAAGTCTTATGCGGATCGACGAAGGCGACCAATTGAGTTTCAAGTGGGAGATCATGTGTTACTAAAAGTCTCTCCATGGAAAGGGATAATTCGTTTTCGTAAACGCGGGAAGCTAGGTCCTCGATACATCGGACCATTCAAAATACTTGCTCGGGTCGGGGCGGTGGCGTATCCGTTAGAATTACCACCCGCATTGGATGGGATTCATAACACTTTTCATGTGTCGCAACTGCGGAAGTGCCTAGCGGATGAGAGGGCATACGTGCCTTTGGATGATATTGAAGTAGATGAGAAGTTAAATTATGTTGAAAAGCCCGTAGCAATAAAAGATTCTAAGGTGAAGCAACTCCGCAACAAGTCCATTCGACAAGTGTTGGTCCAATGGCAACACCGAAAGGGATCGGAACTTACATGGGAAGCGGAGGATGAAATGCGGGAACTCTACCCAGAGTTATTCGGTATGTATTCTGGTTTCGGGGACGAAACCATCTTAAGGGGGTAGACTTGTAACACCCCGAATTTCGTATGACACGTTCTAATATTTTAACCGTATAAAAGTTTATGAAAAGAAATGGTAAACATAATCTTTACCATCATTAAGGTTTTATAAATATTAGTAAACCTAAAAGCCTTATGTCTGCATGAATGTTACTAGAATATTATGTAAATAAAAAGGAAAGTGTTATGTTTTAAAAAGATGAAGGGGGTAAAATGAAAATGTGAGATTAAAAACACCCAACACAAAAAATGCCCAGTGAGTTATAAATGGGGGTGTGCGATCGAGATTAGGGACCAGGAAGAACTCTCTCCTCATCTAACCCTAACATCATAAATCCATCAAATTAAAAGGGAAATTGAAGGCTAGTTGAATGCATGAACTAAGAATGGTGATCACCTAAGTATTTCCTACATCAAGTAAGTCGAATTTTGCAATTTGGTGATGTTTGATTTAGTGGGTTTAGTGTAATTCGTGAATGTAATGCTAAATCTAGTATGAATGATGGTTGCTATGGTTGTGTAGACATCAAGATATGTTAAATTCTGGATATGATGGTGAATTTGGCAAAAACCCACTTATACACCATGAATGACTTGAATATTGTGAAATTCTATATGTTTGTTAGATTAATGATGATGATATTATGATGAATATGTGATTTAGAACAATGTGTATATGCTCATAATAGTAAATTGTTAAGTTAGGAGATGCTATGTTAATCAATGGATGAACTATGGAGAAAACATGCTTTAAGTACTTGTACACTATGCTTATTTGTTAGTATGCACGCCAAGTGTTTGAAGAAATACCATAGAATAATTTAGTTGCGTTATGACATAGAATTTGGATGAAATGATGTTATGGAATGAAAATGAATGTATGCTTAATCATATAACGCCATGATCAATGAATAAATGCATAAGTAATGTAAAGCATACAAAAGCTAAAAGTGTAAGGTTATGACATATAGGTCCGAAGAAGGAAGAAGGCGCAAGTCACTCGAAGTCACAAGCATCTCAAGATCGCGGTAAGTTCATATGAACTTTATGTACTCTACTTGTAGATTCATGAATGATAATATTTAGTACTAGGAACTTAGTGTAAGTTTCCTTATGATTCATGATTGAATAGATGCAAAGAGTTTATATGGAGAAATGTCCAAAAGATGATGTTGTAGTAAATTTGAAATGACCCATCTAATGGGTTGGAATGATAAGTAAAATGATTGTTGGAATGTTTGGGAATTTGACTTGTTCATAACGGGTCAAATGATGTAAGTATATTGAAAAATATGGTATGTAGCGATTCATTACAAATGAATCGGAAAGTAGTATGATGAATGTTTCCGAAAGAGAGTGATAATGTTAGTAAAGTAACATGTTATGTTAACGGGTCGAATAATGATACGGAAGTAAAAGATTTCAATTGTTATGTATTATGAACTAACAAGTGTTTTGATGTTATGAATGATAGGTAAATCTCATGATTAATTACGGCGCGCTCGGACCGAACACACACGCAACGTCGACCTTATGCGCTTCCGGTCCAAGTTGTTTATTTTGATGGGTCAACTTACCATTTTGTGTAGTAAATGTTAATTAGTAAGTGTCTAATTTGTTAGTAAGAAGTTTGGATCCTAAACTTTTGTGTAGTTTGTACAAAATGTTCATGGCGAACCTTATATGGTCTTAACTTTTGTTATGTTGGAAAGTGTCGTAGTATTAATTAAAATGGCATTGTTAAAAGCAGGGAGAAAAGTTCTTAATACGAACGGGTCATGTCAAAATTTTGTAAAATTGTAAGAATTTTATGTTGTTGGTCAAAGAATCTCGTGTATATGAGTTGAGTGAAAATAGATTGTAGAATAAGAAGTATATGTGATAAAACAATGTATTTTGAAATTGGTATAAGTAGGTATTTCGAATAATGATAAATGATTTAGGTATAAAACATGATCGGGTTTGCATAATAAAACATTTTGAAAGAAAGTTTTGGTAACGATCACCTAGGTAAGGGAATCAACCCTAACTCGTTGGTTAGGTCGTTTTAAGGAGAGAGGGAGTGGACTTAATCGTCAAGGTAAGGAAATCACTCCTATCTTGATGATATGTCTCTATTTGTTGTTACAAGAAATATGAATAAAATTATACGAAATCATGCATAGGGTAGGGTTCCAGCGTGAACCTAATCCCATGCGTGAACTGCGTGAACTGATCTGGACCATTGATTTCCTTTTTAGTTGTTAAGGGTATGATTGTAATTATATAAAAAATTATATTTAAATCATTATTTTAATAATTGAATTAAGTTACATCTTTCCTATTTTAAATTCATTATCCACATTATCTTTTATTTCATTTTTATTTTTTAGATTTTGCCACCAGAATTCGGATTATGATTTTATGATTCACGTAACCTTCATATTTCAACGGTATACACATGTGTACTTTGATATGGATTGAACAGTACACATGTGTACTCAGCATGGTACATATGTGTAATTAGCTACATAATACATACAAATAAACAAAACTTGTAAACCTATTTTATATTAAGCAAATAACAATTTCCATAATGTTTGCCAAACCAAAAAAAACATACAATTACAAGTTCCAGTTTCGTGAAAACAATAAACGCAACATAATCGGAAAAATAAAAAAGACATAGTCTTTTACAACTATTCGCCGCGTTGTATGCTGAATCATCCTTATCGACCAAGCAAACAAACATACGTGAATCATCCTTATCGACCTCATACGTGAATCATCCTTATCGACCTTCCATCTCCACTTTCCTCGTTTACGACGTCTCCTATAATAACACAAAAAACTCAGCAATTAGTACTTTGCATAATTCACAAGTGTACATCAACAACTTTACACATTCAATACACAAAAAAAAAATGAGATATCACAAAAACAGACGCTATACACATGTGTACATCGCATTAAAAACATAGCAAAACCAGAATACACATGTGTACAGCGCCTTAAAAACAGAGCAAAATCATAATACACATGTGTACAGCGCCTTAAAACCAGAGCAAAAATCAGATTACACATGTGTACAGCACCTTAAAAACAAGCAAAATCAGAATACACATGTGTACATCGCCTTAAAGCAGAGCAAAATCAGAATACACATGTGTACAACGCCTTAAAAATAGAGCAAAAACAGAGCCTAATAGTCTGGTTGATAGATTTTTCTCATTTTCTGCTTGTAATCATGTTGTATAAACTACATTTTTGTCAAATTTTACTCAAAGGATAAAATAACCTCTTCAATCATAATATGGTGTAGCCAACATGCTTGTACAACCGGAAACAACCTCCAATAATATGGTGTAGCCAACATGCTTCTAATCCTATATATATATATACATACAGTTAGATAAAACAATTTAACCGAGGTAATGAAGTAACGATGAAAAGATTACCTGATCAGAGGAATCCGACAATGCTTTAAGAAGGGTGTCAAATATATCATTCAAAAATGACAGGACCTGTTACACATATAAACCTTTTCCTTTTTAGTTTTATTTTCTTTTCTGTACCAATAAGAATCTGAATACATATAATAGAGAGCATGCATAAAAAATTCATTGAAAACTGAATAATGAAATAGTATTCAAAGGTTACCTCAGTACGGTGTCTATTTAAAAGCGTTGAAATCCAGTGCAATGATTCGATCCGGGTGGCCTCATATTCACTAGACAACTCCCTCTGTTCATTAATCAGAAACCCTCAAGTAGCGTCACCATTTCCACTCGCAAACCCTAAAAAAAACCCCAATCTCAACATTAATCATACTGAAATTCAAATCGAGTGAAAGGAACACATAGTTTTGAGATATGAAACCCTAGATCCGCAAACTCTGTAAAAAAACAAACAAACAAACTTGGATCTAGAAAGATCTAAAAGAAAAAAAAAGGAAAAGAAAAGGATTCAAAGACTTACCGGAAAATCGCATCTACCAGGGTTGAAGTACCGCCACCGTCGCTCTTTTCAAAAAACCGATGCCGGTTTTGTGCTCGGAAGGCTTGATTTAGGGGGTACGCGTGCTCTTGTGCCGGAAGCTCTCGCCGGCCCACCATCCACGGTGGCCGGCCGCCGTGCCGTCGCCGGCTCCGCTGCCGGAGTCTGGCGGTAGTTCAGACGAGAGTGTGAGAGGGACATGTGTGTGTGCGGCGTATGTGTGTGTTTGTTGAATATATTGAAACTGATACAAGATTTTAGGGGATTAGAAATTAATTGCTTTCCATATCTTTAATATGAAAGTTCCCTATTTTACCCTTTAGATTAAAATTTAAATTAAATTTAATATACCTTTAATTACAATTGTGCCATTGATCTAATATCTATCATCTACAAAATCAAGGGCCCAGATAAGTTCACGCAGTTCACGCTGGAGAAAATGTTCACGTTTGAACCTAATCCATCATGCATATGTATAAATGTATGAAAAAAATTTAATATGTTGCGTGTGTGAGAAGAAAATATCGAAAGTAAATTTTTGAATTTGAAAGGTTGCATCGTATAAAATAAATAATAGAAACACATATTTGATTAAAATTTGGATGGTTCCAAAACGGAACTTTAACTAACCAAAGTGGTCGAAAAGTCTTTTGAATTTGAGGAGCATGCTTTGGCCTAATAGGTAAAATACTCTCGCCGACAAGTCGGTTAACGGTATTTCCCCTTCCGGTTACTACATGTCCCAAATCAATTTGAAATTTCGAGACTTGGCGGGATTTATAAAAAAAACAAGGAGTGGAACTAGTCGACAAGGTGCGGGTTTCACCCCTAACTTAGCGATTTCGTATCCTAAGTGTGGTTGGTACTCGTCGGGTCAAAATTTAATTTCAACACTTTGACGAGAGTCCACTAGAATTTGAAATTTGAATTTCTCCATCAATGTGAGGATTTCACTCTTATCTCGATGGTGAATTTCATGTAAAAAGGAAGAGTAGATAGATTGAGCGTTGTTCACCAAATTGTGGGTTTCACGCCTATTTTGGTGAAGTCGCCTCGTTTGTGTATTACGAGTGATTTTGATTTTTTTGTATAAATGAGTAAAAGACGTATGCTCAAAATAATAATAAGTATAAGCACATAAATCATCTCAAGAAAGTAATACATAAAAGTCATTTCAAATATGGCACATAAATAATGGAATAATACGAGTATTAACAAATAATAAAACAAGTATTAACACAAAAGTGATATATAAGTTTAAAAGGCCAAGAGAAAATAAATAAGGAGCAAATAAAGTATCATGCAAGTGGTTCAAGCAAAACATAAGAATAAAGCTCTAGAACTATAGACTAGGTAAAAAGCATGGCAATTTTTCCTAATTCCCTATAGTTATGGCTCTGATACCAATCTGTCACACCCCAACCAATGGCGAAATCATCAGAGTGAGACTTGTTTAAGATTGTAAGAGACTTCATAACCCTATTTGTTACAATATTTAATTCAACCGATTTCATTTCATAAATAAATTGTCAAACATTACAAGAAATCCAAATACAACATTGTTCAACATAACATAACCAAAATTGATACAACACTTTAAACCTAAACGTCTAAGTGAGTATCTAGGCCTCTTTACTAGTCCATTTTCATCGCATCATCAATCCTCAACCAGTAACATGTTTAAAATACAATTCAATGCAAAAGCAAAGGCGAGTATACAAGTTTATGAATAAGTATAAGTATAAAAGTTAAAAAAAAAAAAAACGAATCCACATGGCAACTTAGTTTATACAAGATCAACCTAACATGGCATGCAATATTTCTAGCCAATCCTCTGTTTACGCAACAATGATATAATTCAACATGACCACTAGTCTACGGGCGGTGCATTACTCCTATAGCGCTATACATGTCAAATGGAGGCTTGTGAAAGCTAATGACTAAAACATATCACATAAGTATGGTCCACGTAAGCATCAAGTATCATAACATAGTATTCATGTATAAGGATTGTTTTCGTGCAAAGCATAAAGAATAAGTTTAAGTGTAGTTTAATAGTTAAACATGTTACACCCCAAAAGTGGTAAACATAAAAAGGGGGTTGCGAGTATACTCACAAAATTTGCATATGCCTTCCGATTATCCAATGTGACGAAATTGATGAGGTTAGAAGGTTGAATATGTTCGTGTAGGGATTTAGGAAGTTAAAGCACAAGAATATAGGTATTCAAAAGTAATCATCCTTTAACACCAAGTACTTGTTCTTGACACTATGAAACCTCAAGGGTTAATGTTTTCATGAGTAATATACTCATTAGAATCGTAACAAGTCTTATGTCTTAGATGATGTTATTCTAATATCTTGACGAATGAACACAAGTCCACAATCAAGGGTTCGAATAGTATATATGTATAAGTATTATATGTATTATTTAGTCTATTAGTCAAGCATGAGGTAGAAGATAAATCTTCATTTAGGTACCTCTATTGTGTCATAGAATTCATATAGGAGGTAGGAAGAACAAGCTTCCATTTAGGTACCTCTTATGGTTCACCACTACACTTGATGTAAAAACATACAAGGAGGGTCATGAACTAATATCAATACAAGAATAAGAAACAACTATACTAGGAGAAATCATCAATTAATGTGGGGATTCTATGTTGGACAACCCAAGTTGGTCCATAATCACACCTACATTAAGTCTTGGACTTAAACATTACTTGTGGGTTAAAAATCCTAAACAAAACAGAATGTATATGAGGTTTAACCTCTGATTTTGAATGTCTCAACCTTGTTTTTAAGCCTAACTAACCATAGAAGTGGTTATAAGCATAAGGACATAGGTTTGAGATGAGTTAGACTCAAGATGAACAAGTTTAGTAAGGACTAGATGAAATCAGAAATGAACAGTGAACTTTGGAGCCTTTTTTCCGGAGTTTCGGGGACTTATTTACTGTGAAAAACCCATGGAATCGAAGCTAAGGTCAATCCAAGCACATAGGAAAAAGAATGGACTAAATCGGACAAGTATTGAGTGAGTTATGCTCACTTTAGTGAAGGCTGAACAATCTGTCGGAACTTGAGTTTGTAGCTGCGATTTTGAGTGATTTGGGAGTAAGATTTGAGTTTGTAAAGTGGTAGGGAGGCTGAGATTAAGTTGTATTTATAGAGGGAAGGATTAGGGTTAAGTTGGGTTGTAATTAATAGGATTAGTTGGGGGTTTAAACTAAATAAAAAAACAACAAAATGTTGTTGTTTTAAAAGTTGTGGCCGAACAGGTTAAGTCTGTTTGTGCATTCTTTCTTTTTATTTTTCTTGTTCTAAGAGCATACGTAGTGGGGCTTTATGTGGCGCCATAAAGCCCCTATAAAGCCCCAAACACCGCTACGAGGGGCTTTATAGGGGCTTTATGGGGAAGGTTTAGGTGGGTGGCGCTATGGATATCGCGCAAGGTGAGGGGCTTTATGTGGAAGGTTTTCAAACCTTGACCAATCACAAAAAAGGTGGGTTTTTATAATTAATTTATAAAAACGAAAATTAATAAATAGGTAATGATGGGTAGGGGCTTTATGACTACGGGCTCTAGTGATATAAAGCCCCATAAAGCCCCCGTGTGACGTGGCACGACACGTGTCGCATAACGCCCCACAAGGGGCTTTATGACTACGGATGGCCTAAGTGAGACAAATAATTGATTTAGGTTTTGAACCTATAACTAACCTATTAAAATATTATATGTGGTGGGAGGTTTAGACAACAAATATAAAAATAAAGAAAGAGGCCAACGTGCCATGTTTTGGCTGCTAACTTGCGGCAGCAACTTTGGCCTAGCTTTATTATATTAATATTTTTTTGTCTAAGTAATATAATAATGAAAATTATGTAGTATTTGATTAAATAATCTGTTAAGACTATATATCTAGTAATGCTATTTTTTGATTAACCATATTTCAAGGTATATTACATAATTTAGGTAACAATTAGATGACATATTTTAAGTATTTTTTTTTAACCGCAAATTTGGATCACTGACGGGCCACTGGAGTATCATCATGCCACCAGCGGAACCACCCGATCATATCCATCTCCACTAGGCATAATGCCTATACACCAACCAATTCAGGAGGAAACCCAATAAATATGGGAAAACCCCCATTGTGAGAATCGAACCCATGACCTATTGGTCCAAAGCTTTATCTCACCCCCAAGATACCACTAGGCTATAAAGCCATGGGTAACATATTTTAAGTATTAATCAAACGTAAGAAGTGACTAAATGTATGAACCAAGTACGTATGTATGGATCGTGAAATGTATAACAATGTAACTACAAGTATAGCATGTTTAAGGTCATGCATTCATGATAATTATTTGTAGATTAACGCATCTTTACGAGAAGTATGAATACGTATTGAATGATTGTATGCATCAAAGGTATAAAAGAATTTAAATGTACAAGCATGAATAGATAAACAAAGTATAACTGGTATGAAATAGTCAATTTTATTACGATCGAAGTCTCGGATTACAATGGTACGAAACGAAATACGATAAGACGAGATTACAAGTTTCCGAAAATAGAATTACAATACGAGCTTTCTAATTAAGGAAAGTATGAAAAAGCAGGGCGTTACACTGGTAAACCGACGTTGTTCAAACGGTTCAGATTATCACATCGCGGTACTGGTACTAATATTCTAATATCCTTGCAAACAGAGTTGTATAAATGAAAATTCATCGAAACCGTAAATCATAAAAATGAATATATAGGTACCAATACCGATGTTGTTCGGTACAGTATGATAGCAATATGGTGTAAGTTTATCCGAAGATATAAACAAATAAATACCAGTACCGATTTCGATAGTGTTCGGTCAGTTCCGGGTCGGTTCACTATGGTAGCGGCATGTTATCTGTTATCAAACAGAAAACCATAAAATGAATATAGGTATATGTACTGATGTTGTTCGGTATGGTATGGTAGCGATCTTGTGTTAGTTTATCGAAAGCCAAGACAATAAAAATAAATACCGGCACCGTTACAAATGTTGTTCGGACGTTTTTAGTTCGGTTTGGTACAATAGAAACTCAATATACGTTATCAATAAAATTTACATCTTAGTTCGGTTTGGTACGATAGAAGCACAGTATCCGTTTTCAGTAAAATTTACATCACAATGTTGCAAAAAAAAATGCAAGAAACTAAATTAAATGAAAGAATAAATATTACTAAAAAGCAAATAAATACTTAAAAATAATAAATTACAATTCATCGGTTCCGGTTTGATTTAGTACGATAACGACATGGTATTCATATGTAATGTTGTAATGTTTAAAAAACATAGTGACGAAGTTAGATTTTTTAATATTAAAGTACAAATTATTCGGAAAAAAAAAACACAAACTAAATGATAAAGTATTGTAAAAAACTTAAAAATAAATGTTATCATACATTTTTAAAAACTCAAAATAGATCAAATATTTAAAATCAAAATAGACCAATATTAAAAATGAAAATAGATCAACTTAAATAAACAAATTGAAAATCAAAAGCAAACATTGTTCATGAGCTTTTAGAATTCATATGTATAACTAGTGATATTCCCTCGCGCTTTGCGGCGGGAATTAAATCAATATATGTTCGGTTCGTTACGGTACGGTACCGACACTCGCTATAGTAATTGAAAAAGAAAACCTTACATCGATCGAAAGCAATAAAAACGAATATCGATATCGATACTAATGTCGTTTTGAAAACGGCTATTGTGCCATAAACTTAGTTCGGTTGGTTTGCGTATAAACTTTTTTTTTTTAAACGACTATTGTGCAAAATCGAACCGAACCCGACTGAACAACATGTGTATCGGTACCAATATTAATTTTATTGTGTTTGCTTTCGATAAGCTAAGACCATATCGCTACCGGAACAAACAACATTGATACCGTTATGTATTAATTGTTATGGTTTCTTGTTTGAGAATAGATAGCGTGTTGCTACCATAGTTAATTGAACGAAAACCGAGCGAACAACATCGGTTCAGCACCGGTGTTTATTTTTATTGTTTTTTTTCATAATGTGACAACGTATCGCTAGCATACCCTACCAACCAACATCGGTACTGCTACTTTTATCCATTTTTATGGTTTTTTATTTTAAATTTTTTTCATTTATACAACTTTGTCTGTGGCAGCAAATGAATATCGACATCAGTACCATAACAACCTGAACCAATCAATATCGTTCAAAGAACATCGTTTGTCGATACCGGTGTTCGATTTTATTGTTTTCGGTCAATGTAAAACATGTGCTGATTTCTATGTCGAATGCATGAATCATACTGGTACTATAACAAACCGATACTGATCCAATGCCTGCGGTAACGTACCATCACAGGGTGCGGACAAATAACTTAGAATGTTAAAATATAAATAAACATAGATGCAAATTTAGAATTTTTTTAGAGTACGTAGGTTATTACTAAAAAATCAAATTGAACGCTAAATAAAATACCATTAATTATAAAAAAAACAAATAACTAAGAATTATCAATTATCAATTACTATTTATTATTAAATATTAAATAATCAAATTAATACTAAATGAAATATTATTTAAAAATAAAAGAGAAATATTTAAAAAAAATAATTTACTGTTCATGACAACTATGTATTATTAATATGCAGGGGCGGACCCAAGTTATGGGGTGGGTGGGCGGCCGCACCCCTTGAAAAAAAAAATTCAGTGGTATTTTTCGCGAAAAATCCAGACCGCACCCCTTGGAAATTTTCGTCCGCACCCCTTGAAAAATTCCGACCGCACCCCTTGGAAATTTTCGTCCGCACCACTTAAAAAATGTTAGGAATTTATGTAAAAAAATTGTGAACACGGATTGAAACCTGATCAAATTATGTAAACAAGTTAGCCTACACCCCCTTTAATAAACTTAAATTCAGTCCATCAAGCCCAATAACTTAATACTCATTCAAGCCCAACCCAACTACTAGTTTTGTTAAACAAACCAGTCCACATAATAAAAAAAAAAAACCAAATCGCTGCCACTTGCCAGCGACTCCCGCCTTCCCTCTGCCTCACTTCAGCGCCCAGCGGCAGCATAATTCCGGCCGGCGACTGCAAAATTTCGGCTGCAAACTGGTTAATTCAGGCCACCCCTGACAGGTACATGTTTTTTACTACGGCTTATAATAATTACTAGGGCTTGAAATTCAAAAATTTGGTTGGCAAACATGTTTGTTGATTATATGATAGTTGGTTGGCAAATAATAATTACTAGGGCTTGAATTTCAAAATTTTAAATTGAAAATTAAGGAACATGGGCTATGGTTGAACACTTGAAGATTCTTGTTTATTTTGTATGTGATAGGATTAGGAATGAACAATGAGTAGGGAAGTTATGCCGCGATTTCTCAAGAGGAAAGGGGTTGAACCACTTTTTTTCGCCGGATTATTCTAATTAAAGACCAAGGTATGTTATAGATAAGTTTTTTTGTTCTTTTATTGAATGATTAAGAGAAATAAAAGGATGGTTTGAACTTTGATGTTTTTTTGTTTGTTAATGTGATAGGAAGTTAGGAACTAGGGTTTGATTGTTTGAGAATTGAAATGGACCCGACCCGACCCGATCCGATTCGACCCGCTATGAAACTTTGTTTGTTTGTTTTTACTTGTTTTACATGACCCGACCCGACCCGACCCGATCCGACCCGCTACGAACCGATTTTTTTCTATAGCTAGGGGTCTAAAATCTTTAAAAAAATTTCACACCCCCAGGAAAAAAATCCTGGGTCCGCCACTATTAATATGTATAATGTAAAGAGAATATTTGTTTTTACATATAATAAGCAAGAGATCAAAAGATATTTACCACTAATGAAACGATATATAATTGCTCGGATGGAAGTTACTAAATCCACCTTACGTCCACTACATGGTCTTCCATCCTTCATAACTATTCTTTCTAAAATGGAACGGATCATCTTTATACAATCCTCTCTTTAAAATGACAAACATCAGCATAAATTGTCTCTAATATGGTAGAGATCATTGTTAATTATCTAGTTTATAATATTTCAAAGACAAAATTAATCATGCTAAGGTCATCCAAATGAAGTGGAAGATTTCGGCAAGACTAAATATGATTCAATTTTAAATTTTGATTTAATTTAATCTTGTGAATTCTTACTAGTTTTTTGATATTGTGAATTCTTAATAGTATATTGATAAGGATATTGTCCAATTCTTCATATTTCAACTTCTTTGGATGTTTAAGGAGCACCACGTGGTTTAGGATCAAATACAAAGAAAAAATAAATAAGAAGATTATAATCCATTGATCTTACATTTTGTGGGTTGAGATTAGTTTTAGGAAAAAGAAGATAGTGTTGAGATTAGTTTCAGGAAAAAGAAGATAGTGGAAGGCATAAGGGAAATCTTACATCTATTGACTTTCTCTCTCCACATGCAAGTCACGTGTCAATTTCTCCATCAATGTAAAACGTTCATAACTTTTTCGTACGACATTAATTTTTTTTTAAATTCACCATAATAACAAGCGTTTTTTTATCTTTAATATGAGTATAATATTACTATGTAAAAATAACATAATAAATTTTATTTTTACTGGGTTTTGTTTACATTATATTAAAGGTTCTGGTCATTGTGTCTTTCAATTGGGTTTTGGTCATTACGTTTTTACTAGAGTTTGTATACATTGTGTAATTATCAAAACTTATAACACAATGTTAATTTGGGTTCTGTTCATTGCGTTTTTATTAGAACGTATAACATAATGTATGACACAATGAAGACGGTGTTGTATTTAGGTTTTCTATACATTGTGGTATTAGATTTGATTATTGTGTTTTTTAAATAGGTGGTTTTTCTATACATTGTGTTATAAGTTCTGGTCATTGTGTTTAGTCTATTATCCATTGTGTTTAATATGTTCTTCATTGTGTTTTTGTTTTGTTGTTCGTTGTGTTTTAGTCTGTTGTCCATTGTGTTTTTAGTCGGTTCTCCATTGTGTTTTAGTATGATGTCCATTGTGTCTGTTATTTGCTAGTCATCAATTGTGCATATTATCTGTTGTCATCAATTGTGTTTTTAGTCTACTTTCCAGTGCGTTTTTAGTTTGATACTCATTGTGTAATACGTTATGTCTATTGTGTTTTAATTTGATGTCCATTGTATCGTTTATCTGTGTCATCGATTGTGTTTTTGGTCTACTTTCCATTGTGTTTTAGTTTGATACTCATTGTGTTTTACGTTATGTCCATTGTGTAATATGCAACTAGGTTTTCAGTTTTTTTTTTTTTTTTTTTTTTTTTTGAAAAGTATAACAATAGGGTATTCATATTAAAGATAAAAAGATGCTCGTTTTTATGGTATAATTTTTTTAAGAAACAAATAACGTATAAAAAATTACGGACGTTTAAAAAAATGGGGGGAAATACTATGTGACTTGCATGTGTATGTTTCCTAGCATGTGAGAAACATGTGCATATTGAGTTTTTTCTCTTGGACGAGACTACTCTTCCCACTTGATTTTTTATTGAACACTTGTCACTCTCTAGTGGCTTCTTACCCTTCTTATTTGTAAATCACTTTGCATTATAACACAACCTGCACACACTAGAGGGGGGCTATCCTGACCCAAAGCCCTCTAAGCGGGTCAGTTTGGGTTCTTTAAAATTATAGGAGTTGGCTTGGGTAAGATATTTAAACTAAATGGGTCACAAGAGGTCAGTGGAAATTTCATCTTTTTATTTGCGGGTCGACAACTTTAAAGAAATGGGTCAATGTGGGTTAGTGTCTAAAAGAAATAGGACAAGTTTCGGGCGGAGATGGGTTTCGGCACGATGCAGGTATTGGATCGGAACGGGGTCGGTTCGGATCGCATTTCGGGTCGACACGGGTTTCCGCATGGGACGGGTTTCGGATTGCAACGGGTATTGGGCCGACACGAGGTTCTTCACTGGACAAGTTTCGGGTCGGGACAGGTTTCGTTTCGGTTTGGTCGGTTTTTTCGGTTCGGTTTTTATTTTTTGTTTCATTTTGATTGGTTTTTTTTGGTTTCGTTTCGGATCTGTTTCAATTTTTTAGTTATTTTTATTTTGGTTTGGCTTCGGTATTTTGTTTCCGTTTGGTCGGTTTATTCAGCTCCATTTCGGTTTGGTTTTGACTTTTTTGTTTCATTTTGATCGGTTTTTTCTGTTTTGAATCGGTTTCGATCTTTTCATTTTTTTTTTGTTTCGAACCGGTTCCGGTTTTTTTATGTTTCGGTTTGGTTGGTTTCGTTTCGGTCGGTTTGATTTTTTTTTCTTAATCGGTTTTTTCCGGTTTCGTTTCAGATCGTTTTCGATCTTTTCAGTTTTTTTGTTTCATTTATGTTCGATTTTGTTTTTTTTGTTTCGGTTTGGTCGTTTTCATTTCAGTTCGGTTTGATTTTTTGTTTCGTTTTAAACGCTTTTTTTTGTTTCGTTTCGGATCGATTTCGACCTTTTCGGTTATTTTTGTTTTGTTTCGGTTTCAGTTTCTTCAGTTTTTTTTGGTTTCGTTTTAGTCGGTTTCATTTCGATTCCGCTTTGATTTTTTATTTCGTTTTAATCGGGTTTTTCGATTTAGTTTCAGGTCGTTTTCTATCTTTTCAGTTTTTTTTTGTTTCCTTTCAGTTTGATTTCGGTTTTTTTTGTTTCCGTTTAGTCTGTTTCGTTTCGGTTCGGTTTTGGTTTTTGTTTCATTTTGCTCGGTTTTTTCGGTTTCGATCTTTTTTTTTGTTTCGCTTCGGTTCAATTTCGGTCTTTTCAGTTTTTTGTTTCGTTTTAGTCGGTTTCAGTTGTATTGTTTCATTTTGGTTGGTTTTTTCGGTCTCGTTTTAGTTCGATTTTGATTTTTTCAGTTTTTTTTGTATCGTTTTGGTCGGTTTCGTTTTGGTTTAGGTTTTTTTTGTTTTGTTTTGGTCGGTTTTTTCGGTCCCTATCCCGACTCGAACAAAAGGTGTATTAATGATGAAATCATTTTTTAGAAACGGCAAAAAAACCCAACCCATTTCGAACTAGACCCGATCTGACCCGAAGCCGTTCCAACCCGGACCCGTTGAGACCCGACCCAAAACAACCCTTTTTTAATTTAACCCATTCCAACCCTAACATCATCCGACCCATGACCCGTTCTGACCCGATCCAACCCGTTTACCAGTCCTAAGCACAACTATCTTATCAATCCTTGCTCTTATTTTTCAGATGTTTACTTATCCAATATAATATATGTTTATATTAATATTAATTAATAATTTAAGCTTAAAGCCTTGCTGTCATCATAAGAAATCACCTTTTCTTTATCGGCACTTTTTATTTTATAAAAATGTATTTTTTGGTTGGTTAATCATAGATAAACAAATATAATATTATATTTACATCATTGATCATTAAGAAAAAAAAAACACCAAAAGATTTATCAAAATAACACATTAACATTAGCCAATGAGTTGTACTCTCTAAGTTTGAATTCAATTCTAACCGGATTTACTACAGTGAGCTTTTTCGGATGACGGGTTTTCCTCGAAACTAAAGATGGTGAGTTTAGACAACCCAGCATTGTTTGCAATCGTCTTTTGTCATTGAGTTAGTGGCTGTTTGGCAACATCTGAATGGTTAAGTGCTGAACCAGTAAGATGTCTGAATCATTAAATGCTGAACCAGTAAGAGGTCTGAACCATTAAGAGCTTGTATAATGCTTACCCGTTCGGAGGCAAATGTCTGACCAATTCAGATTAGAGGTCTTAACAATTCAGACTCTATATAATGCTTAACCATTCAGAGGCAAATGTCTGAACCATTCAGACATCTGCTCGTGAAATAAACAGCCTGAACCAAGTGCTGAACCGGTAAAATGTCTGAACCATTAAGAGCCCCATTAAAAAGTAAACAAATAGCCCTTACCCCCGGTAGTAGACTACCCAAGCTTTTCCCCATTGGCTGTTAAAAAAACCCATTAACATTAACTACCTGTTAATACATTTTTGTTGACAAATTCACAATCAATCCACCATTCGAGGGAAAGCCGTTAATGGTGGGCAATTGGCAAGCTTTTTGTCATTTAATTTATAAAATTACAACTCAGATAAAAGAACCGGTTCATCTATAATAAACCATTAAAGATATTTGGGCATTCAGAGATTTATGGAGAGTTTCTAGAGAGAGAAAGAGGAGGAAGAAGACGACGGCCATGGAGGATTCCACCGATTCCATAGCCGTTGATATGGAAACTATCTATCTTGGTGGAAAGGTATGATTTTTTTTTTTTTACTTTTTATTTCAAGATTTGTGTAATCTAATGGATTTGAGATCATTCTGTTCATACCCACTTTGTTTCTTGGATTAGTTTTGTTAAAGTTTGGTTTTTTCTTGTTTTTATGTGATTTTTAGATGATTTGTTGGATACCCAATTGGGTTAAGGTTGTTTTCCCCAATTTTCTTGATTTGATTTTGCAAGTTGTTTAGTTAATTGAAATGTTGAATGGGTTGATGATCTTTCCAAGTTGTTGTTATGTGATTTTGAGGGTGTTGTGGTGGTTCATAGTGTCTGATAACGACGGTTTATGGTGGCGAACGTGGTTGTCGTTTAAGATTAATGACTGATAAGATGTGTAAAAGTGATTAATAAAGGGAACAGCTAAACAAAACATTGGTGATGTGGGTCGTAACTCGTATGAGAGGACCAAATCACATAGCCCGTAAGATATTTTGACCGACAAACCCATATGGCCCGTATGACCTTTTTTTGCCGCCCGTATGATGTGACAGACGGGCTGGTGTACATTATTGGGGGTGGTGTATCTTTAACAGCACCCGTAATAAAAATGTATAATAATCTGCGAAAAGCCGATTAATAAAAATGATATGGTATGATTTTCAGGTTTGTACATTAAAAGATAAAGATTTTAGTTTGATACACACAATCACATGCAACTTCAGTACATGTTGGTGCAGTTATCCTTATTATTTGGTTATTATTAGATACTGAATGTATAAAAATCTAAAAAGCTTTAAAGAAAATCCTTAGTTACCATATACTATAACAATGTGATTATCCTTCTGATGTGGTCATGTTTTGGCACTTTTATGTTTTTTTCGTCAGGAACACATCATTCGAACGGGTCATGGTTGTGTGTCTGTTATCTTATATGGAGATGAAGAAAAACCACCATTGATTACTTATCCTGATGTAGCCCTGAATCGTAAGATTCTCTTCAAAGTGCAATCAATAATACGAATTACGTGTTTTATGATTGTTGTCTTTTTAACTTTTCGTTTAAATCACGTACAGACGTGTCATGTTTCCAAGGACTCTTCTTCAGTCCCGAAGCAGCGTCTTTGCTTCTACACAATTTCTGCATTTATCACATCACTCCACCCGGTCACGAGGTCTGCCAATGAACTTATTTCATGTTCTATAATTAAAATTTAATGATCAATAATTATATTATTAACCAATAATGTCTTCCGGGATTTGCACAAGAGTTGTTGCAGTTAGGAGCTGCATCCATTTGCCCGGATGTTCCCGTCCCGTCTGTTGATGATCTTTGTGATCAAATTCTAGAGGTCCTTAATCATTTTAGGTAAACAGATCATAAGTTCATATCACTTAACTGTCTCCTTCATGTAATAATCTAAATGGGTGTAGTGTGATATGCTTTCTTGTTGTTCAGGCTCGGTGCAGTGATGTGCATGGGGGCAATGGCGGGTGCATATCTTCTTACACTATTTGCGGTATATTATAACAGAATATTATGTTCAGGGTTTACGGGTCATTATTAATGACTTTGGATTTGGTTTATGTGGCAGATAAGATATAGAGACAGAGTTACGGGTTTGATACTCATTTCACCTTTGTGCAAGGCACCTTCTTGGACCGAATGGCTATACAATAAGGTCTGTTGCGATACACTTTAAACATTATTCATATTTACCATAGAGCCACCGGCCACGATCTCTGTATAAATTGTATGTTTTCCTTTGATGTGTAGTTGATGTCAAATTTGTTATATTATTACGGTATGTGTAGCTTGTCGAAGGAGTGCTTGCTACAAAGATACTTCAGTAAGGTGCCAT
Source organism: Helianthus tuberosus (assembly GCA_030545235.1). Taxonomy (NCBI): domain Eukaryota; kingdom Viridiplantae; phylum Streptophyta; class Magnoliopsida; order Asterales; family Asteraceae; genus Helianthus; species Helianthus tuberosus. Next base: position 50,514,836 of record CM060382.1, read on the forward strand.
AATAACTTTTTTCTTTTATAACATAGAATTTTCATGTGCGTAGTTGTTGACTCTAATAAGCGACTAATAAATCAGGAAGTCCGTGGTACTCCGGAAATACCCGAATCAGATATTGTTCAAGCATGTAGAAAGGTTTGTCTTCTAGACATGTAACTATTTAAGACCTTTTGATTTATTTTTCTACAGATTGGATGATACGTAAGTGAATATACTTTTCTGCAGCTATTGGATGAGAGGCAAAGTATTAACGTGTTGAGGTTTCTTCAAGCAATTCACAGGAGACCCGACATTACTCAAGAATTGGAAAAACTAAAATGCCGAACGCTTATATTTGTTGGGGACAACTCTCTGTTCCATTCTGAAGCCCTCCACATGTCTGAAAAACTGGATCGAAGATTTAGTGCTTTAGTAGAGGTATGGTTTTATTTCTGCAAATTTGTTGAACAAGAGATCCCAAGTTCAACCTGTTTAAACGTAAACAAGTCGATGCGAGTTTTTACATTATTGGTAACAAGTCAAAATGGTTGTGTAAAGATTCGCTAAAAGTAAAACGAGTTAAAAGATCAATGGTGTGCAGGTGCAGGGCTGTGGATCAATGGTGACAGAAGAGCAGCCACACGCAATGTTGGTTTCCTTGGAGTATTTTCTAATTGGGTTTGGATTGTATAGGCCCAGTGAGTCAGATGGAAGCCCGAGAAGCCCACTGAGCCCGTTCAGCATCTCTCCGGAGCTTCTATCTCCCGAAAGCTTGGGATTGAAGCTTAAACCGATCAAAACACGGGTTCTTTCAAGAGGTGGTGACAGTACTTGCTATTCTTCGTAAAAGGGAAGTGTTTGAGCATGTTCGGTCTCTACCCAGAGCTTCCAGTGTCGGAAATCATGGGATCGAAGCTTAAACGATCAAAACACGGGTTCCTACGAGAGGCGTTGGCGGTAATTCTTCATAAAAGAAAAGTTGAAAGAAAGTGTGTTTGAAGTTCTTGTATGTTCTTTTTTATTATAAAGAAAGGGTTGATGTACATGTCAAATGTGTATGGGTGTATAGGTTTAGGAAGGTAAAGTATTCTTTGAACTTTTGTTTCTTGCAGTCACTCATTTGCATTGTCATAAAAAACTGAAGGACACATTTGGACAATGGCAATGGAACATTTTACTAGAATGCCTGCTTGTTTTTGAAAGAATGTGTTTTCCAATCTGCCCTTTCTCATTAAACAATTGCCAAGGATAATTGTTTTGAGTGATTAGCTTGAGGGAAGTTTACAAGGATACTTTTTGATGATAAAGAAAACGCGGAATAATCGTCATGTGGTAGCGTTGCTTCCAAGTCTAGGAGTTGACCAGTCCTAATATAACAGATTTACTTGCTCAATTTACATACTTCATTCTCTTGGCAAGTAGTATCTGAAAATGTTAAAATACTTTAAATACCATTATGTTTAAGTAGTCAAACTGTACATATATTTAGTTTAAAATAAACACATTGACTTTTTAAGACATCATAATGTTATCATAAGCTTTCTCAAAATCAATCTTCAACAAAAAAAATTCTTTCCCATTCTTCTTCGCCCACTCTAATATCTCATTAATAATTAAGGGACCATCCAAGATATATCTACCTGATAAAAAAGCCGACTGAGTCTCTGATGTAATACTATCCATCACAAGACGAAGGCGATTAGCAAGAATCTTTGATATAACTTTACTAATAACCCCAATCAAGGTAATTGGCCTATATTCTCCCAATCCCACCGGGTCATTACACTTAGGGATAAGTGTAATAAAGGCAGCCCCTACCCCCCTTCGTGATAGAACCATGCTCGTAAAATTCTGCCATGATGTCATAAAAATCATTAGCCAAAAAACGCCAAAATTTCTTTATGAATCGAAAGTTGAATCCGTCGGGACCCGGAGCTTTGTCATCCCCTTCTGTGAATGGTGCCACTAACATACCTTGATGAGATTGAGATACCATCTTAAGACCAAAACAGTTGAGCCGAGGTCTATATGTTGTAACTTCTCTTCGAACCGTGACTTAAAAAACCGATACACTTCTTTTTTAACCTCAATTGGTTTCGAAACCCAGGACCCGTCAATCATAAGACCCGGAATATTATTATTCACCCTCCTCTTGTTGATGACCCCATGAAAGTATTTAGTATTATCATCTCCTAGTTCCGCCCATTTATTTCTCGATCTCTGAACCAAATCTTTCTTTTTAAAACTTTCAATTTCAGCCAATCTTTTCTTACATTCGATCCATGCTCAGTTTTCTTCTTCCATAAGGTGTTCAATATACTAGAACCATGAAATATTCACAGTTATTGATTTCTGTGATAGTTTAAAAGACTACCTAAGAACTAAACATCAACAAGGTTGAGATGGCCGAGTTGGTCTAAGGCGCCAGATTAAGGTTCTGGTCCGAAAGGGCGTGGGTTCAAATCCCACTCTCAACAAAAGCTTTTTATTTTTTTTTTAAATTAATTTTTAACATGTTCTTCTATAGATATAATGATTTTTTTAAAGGGGAAAATTCATAGAAATATAACCAACTTTGCTAATAAATCATACAAGTCTGCAAAGATTAGAAGATTCAACTCAGCACACCAAAATTAAACGTATAAGTTCCGTAAATAAGAATGAATGAAAGGAGAGCAACCTGTTAAGGCTGTTTCATTCTGCACTTGCAACTCCTTGTGTTCTTAATCAAGGCCTAAACATCATTCACAGTTATGGACATAAAAGCGCAACATATATACATATTATGCAATCTTATATTAATGATCACGCAACCTTATATGCATAATTACATAACCTTTGCATTAGGTGGAACAGACTTTAAACAAAAAAAGTCGTCTTTTATAATAAGGAAAAGGCATTAAAAACCTATACTAAAGTTAAAGTGAAAAAATACTCGATTTTATAACTATAAAAATAAAAATGAGGTATCTAAGCGTTTAAAGGAATAGTCTCATTTTTCGCCTGTTTTTCCAACTAGTTACGAACTTGTCATATCACCTCTATCTTAGCCATTTATTTGTCTTGATCAAAAGCTTCGGAGACCATCGCACCATTCTTTAACTTGGTTATTTGATATGATCACTACATATACAGTTTTGTTCATGTTGACTTATTCAAACATACGTTAACTCGATAGAGCATGAACAAAGCAAACTTATGTTTGTTCAGCTTGTTTACACTCTAGTTACAGTAATAAAGTTCGTAATGTTCATATGTATGTTTGTTCAGCTTGTTTACACTCTTTGTTTGAGAAAGATTTGATATTTTGATTGCTTATATTAAGCTATATGTATCCCAAACCTTCATAATATACTCAAAGGTTAAGGTTAAGGCTACGATCACAATATACGTATGCATTAAGAAACTTCAAACACCAAACGGCAAACGCCATATAAAATTAAAAGAGTCTAAGAATATTATGTAGAAGGCATACTTGGATCATAAAAATCACCATACAACCCCATTTTCAGATAACTCAAAACTACCCAACACTCATACAGATAACACGTCTCATGTGATGAACTCTGTAATTTGACACCAACAACAGCTATAGAAAAACTCTACCCTTCTCAGATATTCAATCCAATACTAACCGAAACGTTCATTTTTTATACTGTGATGTGGTGGATCATGGCGTTCAAGCAGCACCATTAGCAGCAGGGAGATTACTTTCGATATTTGAAGGCATTAAGATGTTGAAACCATCTGCAGCTGTAGATATGAGCATTCCTGGAATCTGAGTATGCCAATGAAGTTCTTTCAAGTCTTTCTGACCCTGTTCACGTAAACCCAAAAGGTCAACAAACGTTACAAAAACAATCAACATATTCAAACTGATAACATCAAGATTCAAGAGGGTAAGTTAACCTGATGAACAAAAAGAAGCTGTGGTGGCAAATCTGTGGGTGCGTGTACTTCCTCTTGTGTTTTGGCTTTAAACTCGGCTTCTTCTTCCTCGTCTCGTTCTAAAGACAGATCCCAAATTCTGAAGTTTGAACAAAAATAGTGTTTATATGGAGGTCAATTAGTAAAGAACGTTCAAATGGTTTTACAAATCTTATTTAAACAAAGCACATACGTCAATTGATTATCGGCCGATGATACTGCTAAAGTGGACGCTTCATGTGGACTCCATTCAATGGATGTTATCGGATGTTTGTGGTACTGAAAGTGCGCTACTACAGAATCACCTTCCTGCACAAATAAAACAGTAAATAACTTACATTTATATCTATAATTAGTTTTACCGATACAGAGAACCTAAAGAATCAGAAAAAATAAAAATCAAGCTTCGTTTTCTGAAGACATACCTTAAGCATTCTAAGATCACGAATAGAAAACGCCCCGTCATCGCTACCAGATGCCAACATACAGCTTGCAAGCCTAATTCAAACCAACAACGCAAAAAAGTACATTATTAACCATATTAACATGTTCATAAATCATAAAAGTATTAAATAAAAGATAGATCATGCTACAAACCTGTTCCAAGAAATAACATTGACGTCCGTTTCATGCGCCTTAATAGAAGTTGCTGGTGATTTCCCTATACGTGTGTCCCATATCGCGATAGTTTTATCAACAGAACCGGACGCAAACACAAACGGTTCCGTAGGGCTCCACTGCATCAAAAAGAAGTAGACAAAGCTTGAGTTTTTTTACTCAATTTTGTTTATGTATTTACATTTAACGAATAAAATACCCGTAAATATAAGTGTCAAAAAAATATAAAATGGGTACCTGCAGATCTTCAACACTGGCCGTATGTCCGACAAACGGTTTACTATCAACGTTCCACGTTGATTCGGAAGCGGGCTCCCATAAGTGGATGCAATTCTTGCAGTCCCCTTTTTAAATCCAAATAACAAAAATGAACTGTTGAATATAATATCAAATAAAATAAATTCAAAATTCACGGTTTATTATTTATAACTCATACCAGAAACAAGCCTGCCGGGGACTAGAGGACTCCAATCAATTGCGTAACCTTCATCCTTGTGACCGGTAAATTTAACTAATGGCGGTTGATTAATTATTGTCGTAGCATCCTTGCTTATGTTAGTTTCCGATTCCGCCATTGCGTTTAGATGAGAGCCGACATCCCAAATCTGTGACATCGGTAGCATAGCTTTTAATCAAGTACAATAAAACACTAAAAAGGAATATTATGATCTTTATGACAAAAAGTAACCTATTATACCTGCACATGACCAGTATCTCCCCAAGATGCACATATATGAGGCTTTTGTGGCATAGCACGAATCCTGTTAACACAGCCTTCATGAAACACCTTGCGCACCTATGAAAATGTACGGAAATTAAAACAAAAACAACTTTTTTAAAAGTCGGAAACATTAATGGCAGGCATGTGTTACCTGGAAAACTGGAGCCTTTGGTCCATCATTCTCCGCATCGTCATCATCACTATCGCTACTCTCACTGTCCATATCAGTGTCATCGGATGTTTTTTTTGGTACTAGTTCCCGGCGTTTCCCAGATATGTTTGATATTTTAAATATTCCAATTGAATTAGGAGCATTGTGTGCCTAATAGAATAGACAGATTATCAAGAATAAAGCATAAGAGCTAATAGCTTTATGAACAATAAAACTTCATCATTCCTTTTATAACATTAAAACTTAAACTCTTAAAGTCGAAACACAAGAAGCTTAAAAGTTAACAACTAACATTACCTGAGTTCCAGTGACACAATATATTGTGTGCGGAAATTCTGTCCGAACTAATCCAAGTGAATCGCGCACAATATCAAAGCTGCAACACATCAAACAAATCCATGTCATTGTGTTGCAACAAAAACCTCTTTTCACCAAGTGTTGCAGCATTTTCAACTATCATGGTGAAATTATTAGCAGCTCACCTCCAAATACTTATATAAAACCATAACTCTAATTACAAAAAAGATGACTCATTTAACAAATAACCCACAACATAATAAACCCAAACACAACAAAAGCACATGTGTAACAACTTATCAAACATACAGGTGTAATAAAAATACAAACTTTCTACCAAAAAAGGGTAAAATAACTCATACAACAACTAACCCACATCAGGAAAAAAAAAAAAAAAAAACACACCAAAAGCACATGTGTAACAACTTATTAAACATTCAGGTGTAATAAGAATACAAACTTTTCAGCAAAAAAGGGGGTGGAACCGTGGAAATGACAGTGTGAATAATAATTACTAATGGCAGTTATGTAATAAACCTTAAGCAGGGCCAGCCAATGTGAAAAGCATGAAGAGAATTGTAAGCTGAAGGATCACATTGAAGCTCTTCACCCTCTTCTAAAGCATCCACACCGGGTTGCCACACCTTTGCTGGCACTGAAGGTATTGAGCTTGATGAAGAGGAAGACCCATCTCCTTTCTTTGAGCTCTGATTATTTTGTTATGAATCACAACATACAAAGAAAGAATTGAATACATATGGAAATTAACAGGTATAAATTAACGAGTGGGATACATACCTTGTTCTTTCGCTTTGCTTTCTTGGGGTTTTTCAAGCTTCGAACCATCTTTGATTTTGGGGCAAAAAGGTTGTGAAGAAGATGAAGAACAGAGGGTTTTAGTTTTAGGTATTCAGGGTTTTATATAACTCAAGACTAATGGGAACACGATTGACGGCCCAAGAATGCTTATAACTTTTTAATTTTTTTAAACTATGGATCGATCAAAACAGATTCAGTGAAATGGGTCCATTAACTCATTACGGATTTTTTTTTTTTCATTTTCTTTTCTTTTGAAAAACTTAAATAAACTCAAAGAAAATTGGAAAACTGGAAGATTTGAGTAACCCGGCCGGGTTTAAAAAAGAGCATGATTCACCAAGAAGTAGGGACGTAGCTTTTAGTTGAGCCAGGAGAGTGGGGGATCCGCTCCGCGAATGTTTCGGTTAGAAATGTAATATTTTCAATTTTTGTCTGAAAAAATTTAAAAAATTATATAGGTCCGCCCCTGTCAATTATTTTGCCTAAAATCTCCTGCCCCTACCAAGTTCATTGTCCAAAATTTATATATAGGTATTTTTGTATTGAGTTAAAAAAAAATGTAAAGAACGGGCTATTAGTAAGTTTTTTTTTATAATTTTTAATAACTTTAAGTAAATTTTGTTACTACTTTATATATAAATCAAAGTTGAGGGTTCTTTTTATTTTAAAGGTCCTAAAGATACTTACCATTTATCTTAAAGGTTGTCGGGCTGAATTGTAATTCTTCGTCTTGGTACTTACCAGTTATCTCGTATCATTATAAATATTTCGGTCTCTATTTTTGCTAAACAATATTTAGCTTTTTTAGTTTTATGTGTAAGAATGCGTCATTTGAATGATTGAAGGTTATGTAGTTTTATTTGGAGTTATTATTGTTTGACCTGAATCGAACATACAACCCAAAACATGACGATAGGAAAAAGGATTTGGTTCCATGACTTTCCGCCCTCTCGGAACTTTTAGTCAAACTCCGTCACTACCATGTGTTGCTAGACCAATTAGTTAATTATATCATTATGCTAGCTAACAACCAAATTAGTGTTCCCCATGCGACACAACGTTTCGAATGATGAATATGAGTAGGCATATGGGTATTCATTTACCATCGCAGAGGAGCTATTGCCAATGGTTATGTCCATAAATTGGAGTGTTTTAAATGAAAGCAAGGAAGCAGCAGAAAACAAAGTTAAAGACAACAATTTCTATGAAGCTTTTGTTGGAAGGCATAACAAGAAATGGTGGTCCAAGATTGTTACTGCAAAGGAGGGCCGCCTTTCCACTACTGCAGTGAAGCTTAAAAAGAATTGCACATTTTTTCTCTTTTTTCAACTTTTGATTTTTGAGGTCAAAAATTTAATAGGAAGGGAGTATAGTTAAGGTAATAATAATGAAAAAGGACATCGATGAATTGAGTTTACTTCTTCTCTTAGGGTTTCTTCTTCTCTTTATCGATCTTACACTCGATTACCATTTGTGTTTGTAACACTCTGTTTCTGATCGCCATCGCTGTCACCATTGCTCCCGTCACTAGAGCTCACCATCAACGTCACAACCAAAACACCATCTACAACTCACAACGATCACCACCATCGTCTGCGTCAAACACCACCAAAACTATTTGTGCTCCACTATTTTCAGACCTAAACTACATTTTTTCATCGCTACATCACCTCCAATCACCACCACTGCTTACAACCACTAATAACGGCACTGTTATTGTCAATCCTCATTTCTATTATCATTAACAACGCCATCACTCACCAATGGTCCACCGTTACTGTCGTTTATGTTTTCCGTCACTTATAACAACATCATCAAACATCACCGTCTCACTATTCTTCCACCGTTACCAACGATTGTTATCACCGTCCTCACTCACAACCACCATCTTCATTGTCAACATTTCATCCTTCACCATCGTCACTGCCATCTACGAGTGGTTGGGTGAACTTAATATATACATAAGAGATTAGAGGGAGGGATAAGATTTTCGAGCTCTATAGATATGTAATGGTGATGGTGTAATCATGGGCGCAACTTAAGTAGGGCGGGAGGGGGCGGTCAACCCTCCGAACTTTTTGCTCAGCAGTAGTGTCACACCCTGACTTTTGCGGAAGCGTGATTATGGTGTGACTTTCTTAATATCATTGCATTCAATCATAACATCAACTATATGATAAAACCATAAGTTTGCCATCCATTAATGAGTTCAAAACATAACAACATTGTTTTAAAACGTAGACTTCAAATTCAAGTTTTACAAATCGTACAAATTGCTTATGAGTTCGTAAAAGACTCGTCAAAAGATATTGAATAACACCAATGTTTTGAAGACGTGTCTCGTCCAGGAATAAGACACACTAACCAAACTCAAAGATATTGAATAACACCTCTTGTCATACTTCGGACCGTTCCATCATCATATCCACAATTCGTTTGACTCTCGTCGTCTTCAAACGCGAGTGTCCTTCAATTAAAACATTCACAAAAGTTAGTAACGTCAACTTCAATAATCGCCCGTATTATAATACAAGGCTTTTTCTACTATACGCGTCAACGCGCGTATTTTCGTCAACTATATCAGTCATTTTAATTGGGGTAACGTGTATCACACGATAGCCCTATGTGTTGTTTACAACACTTTAGCATGCTAAACTATTAACATACATGTACTTACCGGATTTGCGATCAAGCCTCGAACCGAACACCAATCTTTATTAAGAGCATAAGGTTTAAGTCCAAGCACGGTTTTCCCCACCATACTTGAATCTCTTAAACCAAGGCTCTGATACCAACTTGTAACACCCGTTCTTATAAATTAAGGTTTAACGTATCATTTACGAAAAACAGTCATGTAATTAAGATTACATATGCATTGGAAATTACGGGTTTATTAAAACTTTTTACAATTTAAATAGTGTACAACATATCATGTGTACGTTCGTCGTTTAACATAATAACGATACATAGTGCGGAAGCTTATTTCGTGATCGTGTTCGGTTCTTGCTCAACGCTTGATCTTCATCCGTGCACTCTTGGCATTCACCTATGATCAAAACCAACTTAAAAGTTAGTTTTGATAGTCAAATATTAAGTTCAAACAAGTACAGGGGTTAAAAATGACAAAAATTAACAATTTTCGGAGTTAGGGGGCTAGGTGTGACGCCAAGGGCCTAGGCGTCACGCCTAGCCCTATTTTTCACAGCCAGTTTGTTCAGCAGATGCTGTACATACTCAGCACGATCTGATTTCACGGAAACGGCCATAACTTCTTCGTTATTGATCCGTTTTACCCGATTCTTTTTCCTACGCGTCCGTAATTTAATCCTCCATCTTATGGAGATAAAATCCAACATAAATAATTTTTTTAGACTTTCAAGCCTTCGACTCGTTACCTTATTATCAAATTTTACCCGTTTATGCATTTTATCAAACAAACATATTTGTTTGATTCCTACATTACCTACACTTCTTCAAATTGATATTAACTACCATATTAGGTTCTAATCACAAGTTTATTTCATAATTTAAACCCGTTTTCGCTCGTATGCTTATTTTTACCCGTTAAGGGTATTTAAGCACTTTCGAGCCTAAAATAGCTTTCGATTGCTTCTAGCATTCCATTACCACATTTTTTATCCTATAATCTCCCACCACAACTGTATTTAAGGTAGATTTAATGTGGTGATCAATATAAACCAAGTTTTACCTCTCGAATCGTCATTTTACGGCAAAAACTCAAATAGTACTATATGGCTAATATAATACCTCTTCAGCTTCTATACTTATTCTAAGTATTTACCTTGTCATAAAACTCGTTTCCAAACAACCTTTAAGGGTTGTTTGTCCCATTTAGCCTACAAGGGCGTTTTGGTCGATTTTAGTCATTTTATGACGAAGGACTCTCTCTCAAATTATTTGACCAAAATAGCACTTTTAACTACAACATAATTATGCGTACCTGGCCCGGATCACAAGTAGACCCGATTTACACCTCGTTTTCATTATCACACCATCAATGGTGACGCAATTATCCGATTTGCTAATCGGTCCTGTTAACATAAGACTTGACAACCACATTAGTCGATATTATCAAATGGTGTTATCACCACCATTCGACCCGTTTGGACTATAAGACCAAGTATTTTCGTGAGTAGCAAAACATGGTTATTAATTACCAATTTGTTCATCCGACCCATTTCGGATTTTTTTGCCACTAGACCCCTTTTTCTCTTAAAGTCTTTCTTATATTTTTACCCATTCAGTTTATGCTACGAGTGCTCCTTTTTAACTACGATTTACTTTAGTCGATACTTGACTAAATTTCCATTTTTACTCATCTTCTTGTTATTAGTTACATTCTAAAATGATCTTAACGAAAACTCCTTAGTTATTAGTCATTACATGACTAAATTACCGTTTCGCCTCTTTTCACCATAACACATAGATTTTATCATTTATGTTTGTTCCGACTCATGTTAATAGCGTCGGAACCCTTAATTCGGATATTACACTAATTGCAGTTGTAGTTTACAAAATAATGCATATTCTACAAAAAGGATGTAAGCGTCGCTTACCTTGCATCCGGTTATGCTCTTTTTCCCATACACGAACCGTTTGACCCGTTCCTTGCCCAAGTCTCCTTCTAGCTTGTCAAGAGTCAAACTATCATCATGGTTCGTAAGACGGTTAGATTAGTCATTATTATTATGGCTATTTCGTCCTACGGATTGTATGTCGAAACTACTTTTCGACTTCAATGTTGGTTTATTTGACTTTCGATAGTCAACTAACTTCAATCATATTATACACACAATAAGTTCAATCAACATTACGTTTAGAACCCATATTATTCCGTATTACACGTAGTTAGTCGAGTTAGCCAATTACGCATTTCTTTCATAATTTCATTATGTCAACATTCATTCGGGCATTTTAACAAACACCTAATGTGCATAATATTACTTATTTACTAACTAGTTCATAACTAGTTATCTTTACCAAGATTTGCATCAACACATTCAAAACCTCTAAGTCTAGTGTTCATGAACTACATCAAGAACTTATATCATAACCTCAATATTCATCAATCTTACATTCTAATATGAGTGTTCATCATATTAACATAAAACCCACTTAACTTTTCAATGGATCATTATGGATTTCATAGATTATCCAACAATCTAACATGTTATTGACTAGGGTTTACTCCTAGACATCATATTACTTCAAGATTCACTCATGCATGACACAATCAAGCTCAATTTCAGTTTCTTACAAATAACCTAGAATTTAAGATGGATCAAAACATCACAATTTTACATACCTTGTGATCCTTTCAACTAGGTGTTCACGAATTTGTGCTTGAAATTCGATTTGGAGCTGATTTGAACCCTTAATTTGATCAAGTTTGGCATGCACTAGGGCTTGGTGGGGAGCTTGTGTCGCCCCTGTGTTCTTGTTCGACCAGACACCCCTAAAGTGGGTGTTTGGTTTGTTTTAATTCTTGTTTTTAATAAAACAAGTTTCAAGTTTAACAAGTTTAGCCCCTCCATTTTCCTTAGTTCATAATTTAAGTGTTTTAACCCACTCATAAGTCACTTTCTAACTAGGTTAGAATTATTCCTAGTTAGCTTAGTAGGTTCGGGAAACCGTAACCCGTTTTACTTTAAGTCCCGTTAAATCGGGCCTTTTATCACCCTATTTTCTTGAAAGCTCTTATTTACTTTAAATAAATATTAGGATTATTCAATTAATTCCTAATACTTGCCGGTTTACTTTTACCACTAACGGTACTTTCCCCGTCTTTAGTATTAACGGGGTTTAATTACCAAACCCGTTTTCGGGGTGTTACAAGTCTACCCCCCTTAAAGAGGTTTCGTCCTCGAAACCTTTTCTTACATAATTCATTGAGTTTAAACTCAATGTATTCTGTCCGAGAAATATTTTAAACATTACTTATACTTTTTAACCAAACGTTAGTATTACCCGAAAAGTACGGTAACATCTTTTTGGTTACTAATTGTCTACATATCTCATACGACATAGTGTAACTTCGAAATAACGTAATCTCGTTATTTTCGCTAGTTTGGTTAACTTAGCGATATCCATCGCTTTCATATACTATCGAATTCTTTATGAATCCGTTATTTTGACCCGTTTAAAGGTCTTTAATAAAATCTTTCACTTTTAGCAGCAATTTCTTTTGTCTTCAAATTTATTTATTCGGTTCAGTCATACCGAACCTACCGCTTACAAGCAAACCAAATTTATTTAATTGACCTTGACGGGTCTCACTAATTAGACTTATTAGTCCAGTTACTTTTTACCGCTTGCTTGGTTATAATGTGATTCTACTTCACATTACATTTCTTGACCGTGATTGTGTTACATCATGTTTAATTTATATCAAAATTTCATTTTCGAAAATATCACTTTTCGAATATATCGTCTTGCGCCTATCAGTGTCAAGACTTGTATCTTTCATGCTTACTATTTAAATTCCTATCAGAATTTATGTTTGTAAAAACATTATTTCTTACTAAAACCGAAGTTTTAGTTTTAGGATCTTCTCTTTAACTTTTGTCAATTATCCATACCAGGATATTGACAGTCCATAATTTATTCTTATTTGGTTATATCCCATTATCGGGCTCGTTATTCTCTTGCATTTAACGCTACCTTTATCTGGCTAGCGCTCATTTGTGCCATTCGGCGTTATTTTGTATTCAACATGTTTGACCTATTAATGTGAAATCCATCACTTATAAACAATCAACTTTATTCTTTATTTAACCCATTCGACTTCGAATAGTTGAACATATTTACTCACAATTTCTATATACGAGATTTTATAGTCATATCTCGTAATCCAAGTCCTTTGATTTTTCAACCCGCGTTCACGTCTCTTGGTTTACGCATGTGTTTAATTCTTACCCATCAACCGGGTGTTTTACAGAAGTCGTTATTATTGCAACCCTCCCGGTATGCATTAAGACCTCGCTTCATTTTTATATTCCGACTTTGTCTTTAAGTTTGACGTTTTACAAAAACGACCCGTTAAGGGACATATTTGCATTTTCCGGGTTCGAGTGTAAGTACACTCCCTCCCAATGCTTGTCTAAATCATTTTACATGCTTGCGTTTTATGGGTTCGAGTGTAAGTACACTCCCTCCCAATACTTGTCTAAATCATTTTTCATGCTTGCGTTTTCTGGGTTCGAGTGTAAGTACACTCCCTCCCAATACTTGTCTAAATCATTTTTCATGCTTGCGTTTTCTGGGTTCGAGTGTAAGTACACTCCCTCCCAATACTTGTCTAAATCATTTTTCATGCTTCTTTGTCCCTTCACTCGGGCTCATTATCCTGATGTAATACGCTTCCGTCCCCGGTTGTGCGTTTACATTATTATCAAATATTTTGCTTATCTGATTCATTTGGGTACTTTTAAGTTAGTCCCATTCACCCCGCCCTTACTACATCGGATGTAAACGTGTCCGCCATAAGAAGTTCATGGTATCATATGCCACTACTTACTTGGCCAGAGTAAGCGATTAACGCATGACACACATGACCTTTTTATAGTTTTCACATCACGCCCTATGTAAGTAACGCCTCTATTTGTTTCTCTTGGAAACAATATCCCGAATACATTTTCTATTCGGGTTTTTTTTTCCAAGTTTTTAATCTACATATGCAACTTTTAATTTCTACTTATTTGTTGCATATTACTATTTGTGCGATTATTTAAAATGTGCACCTGGTAATGTTTGCCCCGACGGGCGTTCTTTGCCATTAACCTTGTTCGCGGTCGTTACGCGATTTAGTCCTCGGTGAGCATGCTCCTCTTGTCATACTTCGGACCGTTCCATCATCATATCCACAATTCGTTTGACTCTCGTCGTCTTCAAACGCGAGTGTCCTTCAATTAAAACATTCACAAAAGTTAGTAACGTCAACTTCAATAATCGCCCGTATTATAATACAAGGCCTTTTCTACTATACGCGTCAACGCGCGTATTTTCGTCAACTATATCAGTCATTTTAATTGGGGTAACGTGTATCACACGATAGCCCTATGTGTTGTTTACAACACTTTAGCATGCTAAACTATTAACATACATGTACTTACCGGATTTGCGATCAAGCCTCGAACCGAACACCAATCTTTATTAAGAGCATAAGGTTTAAGTCCAAGCACGGTTTTCCCCACCATACTTGAATCTCTTAAACCAAGGCTCTGATACCAACTTGTAACACCCGTTCTTATAAATTAAGGTTTAACGTATCATTTACGAAAAACAGTCATGTAATTAAGATTACATATGCATTGGAAATTACGGGTTTATTAAAACTTTTTACAATTTAAATAGTGTACAACATATCATGTGTACGTTCGTCGTTTAACATAATAACGATACATAGTGCGGAAGCTTATTTCGTGATCGTGTTCGGTTCTTGCTCAACGCTTGATCTTCATCCGTGCACTCTTGGCATTCACCTATGATCAAAACCAACTTAAAAGTTAGTTTTGATAGTCAAATATTAAGTTCAAACAAGTACAGGGGTTAAAAATGACAAAAATTAACAATTTTCGGAGTTAGGGGGCTAGGTGTGACGCCAAGGGCCTAGGCGTCACGCCTAGCCCTATTTTTCACAGCCAGTTTGTTCAGCAGATGCTGTACATACTCAGCACGATCTGATTTCACGGAAACGGCCATAACTTCTTCGTTATTGATCCGTTTTACCCGATTCTTTTTCCTACGCGTCCGTAATTTAATCCTCCATCTTATGGAGATAAAATCCAACATCCAACATAAATAAATTTTTAGACTTTCAAGCCTTCGACTCGTTACCTTATTATCAAATTTTACCCGTTTATGCATTTTATCAAACAAACATATTTGTTTGATTCCTACATTACCTACACTTCTTCAAATTGATATTAACTACCATATTAGGTTCTAATCACAAGTTTATTTCATAATTTAAACCCGTTTTCGCTCGTATGCTTATTTTTACCCGTTAAGGGTATTTAAGCACTTTCGAGCCTAAAATAGCTTTCGATTGCTTCTAGCATTCCATTACCACATTTTTTATCCTATAATCTCCCACCACAACTGTATTTAAGGTAGATTTAATGTGGTGATCAATATAAACCAAGTTTTACCTCTCGAATCGTCATTTTACGGCAAAAACTCAAATAGTACTATATGGCTAATATAATACCTCTTCAGCTTCTATACTTATTCTAAGTATTTACCTTGTCATAAAACTCGTTTCCAAACAACCTTTAAGGGTTGTTTGTCCCATTTAGCCTACAAGGGCGTTTTGGTCGATTTTAGTCATTTTATGACGAAGGACTCTCTCTCAAATTATTTGACCAAAATAGCACTTTTAACTACAACATAATTATGCGTACCTGGCCCGGATCACAAGTAGACCCGATTTACACCTCGTTTTCATTATCACACCATCAATGGTGACGCAATTATCCGATTTGCTAATCGGTCCTGTTAACATAAGACTTGACAACCACATTAGTCGATATTATCAAATGGTGTTATCACCACCATTCGACCCGTTTGGACTATAAGACCAAGTATTTTCGTGAGTAGCAAAACATGGTTATTAATTACCAATTTGTTCATCCGACCCATTTCGGATTTTTTTGCCACTAGACCCCTTTTTCTCTTAAAGTCTTTCTTATATTTTTACCCATTCAGTTTATGCTACGAGTGCTCCTTTTTAACTACGATTTACTTTAGTCGATACTTGACTAAATTTCCATTTTTACTCATCTTCTTGTTATTAGTTACATTCTAAAATGATCTTAACGAAAACTCCTTAGTTATTAGTCATTACATGACTAAATTACCGTTTCGCCTCTTTTCACCATAACACATAGATTTTATCATTTATGTTTGTTCCGACTCATGTTAATAGCGTCGGAACCCTTAATTCGGATATTACACTAATTGCAGTTGTAGTTTACAAAATAATGCATATTCTACAAAAAGGATGTAAGCGTCGCTTACCTTGCATCCGGTTATGCTCTTTTTCCCATACACGAACCGTTTGACCCGTTCCTTGCCCAAGTCTCCTTCTAGCTTGTCAAGAGTCAAACTATCATCATGGTTCGTAAGACGGTTAGATTAGTCATTATTATTATGGCTATTTCGTCCTACGGATTGTATGTCGAAACTACTTTTCGACTTCAATGTTGGTTTATTTGACTTTCGATAGTCAACTAACTTCAATCATATTATACACACAATAAGTTCAATCAACATTACGTTTAGAACCCATATTATTCCGTATTACACGTAGTTAGTCGAGTTAGCCAATTACGCATTTCTTTCATAATTTCATTATGTCAACATTCATTCGGGCATTTTAACAAACACCTAATGTGCATAATATTACTTATTTACTAACTAGTTCATAACTAGTTATCTTTACCAAGATTTGCATCAACACATTCAAAACCTCTAAGTCTAGTGTTCATGAACTACATCAAGAACTTATATCATAACCTCAATATTCATCAATCTTACATTCTAATATGAGTGTTCATCATATTAACATAAAACCCACTTAACTTTTCAATGGATCATTATGGATTTCATAGATTATCCAACAATCTAACATGTTATTGACTAGGGTTTACTCCTAGACATCATATTACTTCAAGATTCACTCATGCATGACACAATCAAGCTCAATTTCAGTTTCTTACAAATAACCTAGAATTTAAGATGGATCAAAACATCACAATTTTACATACCTTGTGATCCTTTCAACTAGGTGTTCACGAATTTGTGCTTGAAATTCGATTTGGAGCTGATTTGAACCCTTAATTTGATCAAGTTTGGCATGCACTAGGGCTTGGTGGGGAGCTTGTGTCGCCCCTGTGTTCTTGTTCGACCAGACACCCCTAAAGTGGGTGTTTGGTTTGTTTTAATTCTTGTTTTTAATAAAACAAGTTTCAAGTTTAACAAGTTTAGCCCCTCCATTTTCCTTAGTTCATAATTTAAGTGTTTTAACCCACTCATAAGTCACTTTCTAACTAGGTTAGAATTATTCCTAGTTAGCTTAGTAGGTTCGGGAAACCGTAACCCGTTTTACTTTAAGTCCCGTTAAATCGGGCCTTTTATCACCCTATTTTCTTGAAAGCTCTTATTTACTTTAAATAAATATTAGGATTATTCAATTAATTCCTAATACTTGCCGGTTTACTTTTACCACTAACGGTACTTTCCCCGTCTTTAGTATTAACGGGGTTTAATTACCAAACCCGTTTTCGGGGTGTTACAAGTCTACCCCCCTTAAAGAGGTTTCGTCCTCGAAACCTTTTCTTACATAATTCATTGAGTTTAAACTCAATGTATTCTGTCCGAGAAATATTTTAAACATTACTTATACTTTTTAACCAAACGTTAGTATTACCCGAAAAGTACGGTAACATCTTTTTGGTTACTAATTGTCTACATATCTCATACGACATAGTGTAACTTCGAAATAACGTAATCTCGTTATTTTCGCTAGTTTGGTTAACTTAGCGATATCCATCGCTTTCATATACTATCGAATTCTTTATGAATCCGTTATTTTGACCCGTTTAAAGGTCTTTAATAAAATCTTTCACTTTTAGCAGCAATTTCTTTTGTCTTCAAATTTATTTATTCGGTTCAGTCATACCGAACCTACCGCTTACAAGCAAACCAAATTTATTTAATTGACCTTGACGGGTCTCACTAATTAGACTTATTAGTCCAGTTACTTTTTACCGCTTGCTTGGTTATAATGTGATTCTACTTCACATTACATTTCTTGACCGTGATTGTGTTACATCATGTTTAATTTATATCAAAATTTCATTTTCGAAAATATCACTTTTCGAATATATCGTCTTGCGCCTATCAGTGTCAAGACTTGTATCTTTCATGCTTACTATTTAAATTCCTATCAGAATTTATGTTTGTAAAAACATTATTTCTTACTAAAACCGAAGTTTTAGTTTTAGGATCTTCTCTTTAACTTTTGTCAATTATCCATACCAGGATATTGACAGTCCATAATTTATTCTTATTTGGTTATATCCCATTATCGGGCTCGTTATTCTCTTGCATTTAACGCTACCTTTATCTGGCTAGCGCTCATTTGTGCCATTCGGCGTTATTTTGTATTCAACATGTTTGACCTATTAATGTGAAATCCATCACTTATAAACAATCAACTTTATTCTTTATTTAACCCATTCGACTTCGAATAGTTGAACATATTTACTCACAATTTCTATATACGAGATTTTATAGTCATATCTCGTAATCCAAGTCCTTTGATTTTTCAACCCGCGTTCACGTCTCTTGGTTTACGCATGTGTTTAATTCTTACCCATCAACCGGGTGTTTTACAGAAGTCGTTATTATTGCAACCCTCCCGGTATGCATTAAGACCTCGCTTCATTTTTATATTCCGACTTTGTCTTTAAGTTTGACGTTTTACAAAAACGACCCGTTAAGGGACATATTTGCATTTTTCGGGTTCGAGTGTAAGTACACTCCCTCCCAATGCTTGTCTAAATCATTTTACATGCTTGCGTTTTATGGGTTCGAGTGTAAGTACACTCCCTCCCAATACTTGTCTAAATCATTTTTCATGCTTGCGTTTTCTGGGTTCGAGTGTAAGTACACTCCCTCCCAATACTTGTCTAAATCATTTTTCATGCTTGCGTTTTCTGGGTTCGAGTGTAAGTACACTCCCTCCCAATACTTGTCTAAATCATTTTTCATGCTTCTTTGTCCCTTCACTCGGGCTCATTATCCTGATGTAATACGCTTCCGTCCCCGGTTGTGCGTTTACATTATTATCAAATATTTTGCTTATCTGATTCATTTGGGTACTTTTAAGTTAGTCCCATTCACCCCGCCCTTACTACATCGGATGTAAACGTGTCCGCCATAAGAAGTTCATGGTATCATATGCCACTACTTACTTGGCCAGAGTAAGCGATTAACGCATGACACACATGACCTTTTTATAGTTTTCACATCACGCCCTATGTAAGTAACGCCTCTATTTGTTTCTCTTGGAAACAATATCCCGAATACATTTTCTATTCGGGTTTTTTTTCCAAGTTTTTAATCTACATATGCAACTTTTAATTTCTACTTATTTGTTGCATATTACTATTTGTGCGATTATTTAAAATGTGCACCTGGTAATGTTTGCCCCGACGGGCGTTCTTTGCCATTAACCTTGTTCGCGGTCGTTACGCGATTTAGTCCTCGGTGAGCATGCTCCTCTTGTCATACTTCGGACCGTTCCATCATCATATCCACAATTCGTTTGACTCTCGTCGTCTTCAAACGCGAGTGTCCTTCAATTAAAACATTCACAAAAGTTAGTAACGTCAACTTCAATAATCGCCCGTATTATAATACAAGGCCTTTTCTACTATACGCGTCAACGCGCGTATTTTCGTCAACTATATCAGTCATTTTAATTGGGGTAACGTGTATCACACGATAGCCCTATGTGTTGTTTACAACACTTTAGCATGCTAAACTATTAACATACATGTACTTACCGGATTTGCGATCAAGCCTCGAACCGAACACCAATCTTTATTAAGAGCATAAGGTTTAAGTCCAAGCACGGTTTTCCCCACCATACTTGAATCTCTTAAACCAAGGCTCTGATACCAACTTGTAACACCCGTTCTTATAAATTAAGGTTTAACGTATCATTTACGAAAAACAGTCATGTAATTAAGATTACATATGCATTGGAAATTACGGGTTTATTAAAACTTTTTACAATTTAAATAGTGTACAACATATCATGTGTACGTTCGTCGTTTAACATAATAACGATACATAGTGAGGAAGCTTATTTCGTGATCGTGTTCGGTTCTTGCTCAACGCTTGATCTTCATCCGTGCACTCTTGGCATTCACCTATGATCAAAACCAACTTAAAAGTTAGTTTTGATAGTCAAATATTAAGTTCAAACAAGTACAGGGGTTAAAAATGACAAAAATTAACAATTTTCGGAGTTAGGGGGCTAGGTGTGACGCCAAGGGCCTAGGCGTCACGCCTAGCCCTATTTTTCACAGCCAGTTTGTTCAGCAGATGCTGTACATACTCAGCACGATCTGATTTCACGGAAACGGCCATAACTTCTTCGTTATTGATCCGTTTTACCCGATTCTTTTTCCTACGCGTCCGTAATTTAATCCTCCATCTTATGGAGATAAAATCCAACATCCAACATAAATAAATTTTTAGACTTTCAAGCCTTCGACTCGTTACCTTATTATCAAATTTTACCCGTTTATGCATTTTATCAAACAAACATATTTGTTTGATTCCTACATTACCTACACTTCTTCAAATTGATATTAACTACCATATTAGGTTCTAATCACAAGTTTATTTCACAATTAAACCCGTTTTCACAAGTTTATTTCACAATTAACTACCATATTAGGTTCTAATCACAACAATCTAACATGTTATTGACTTGGGTTTACTCCTAGACATCATATTACTTCAAGGTTAACTCATGCATGACACAATCAAGCTCAATTTCAGTTTCTTACAAATAACCTAGAATTTAAGATGGATCAAAACATCACAATTTTACATACCTTGTGATCCTTTCAACTAGGTGTTCACGAATTTGTGCTTGAAATTCGATTTGGAGCTGATTTGAACCCTTAATTTGATCAAGTTTGGCATGCACTAGGGCTTGGTGGGGAGCTTGTGTCGCCCCTGTGTTCTTGTTCGACCAGACACCCCTAAAGTGGGTGTTTGGTTTGTTTTAATTCTTGTTTTTAATAAAACAAGTTTCAAGTTTAACAAGTTTAGCCCCTCCATTTTCCTTAGTTCATAATTTAAGTGTTTTAACCCACTCATAAGTCACTTTCTAACTAGGTTAGAATTATTCCTAGCTAGCTTAGTAGGTTCGGGAAACCGTAACCCGTTTTAGTTTAAGTCCCGTTAAATCGGGCCTTTTATCAACCTATTTTCTTGAAAGCTCTTATTTACTTTAAATAAATATTAGGATTATTCAATTAATTCCTAATACTTGCCGGTTTACTTTTACCACTAACGGTACTTTCCCCATCTTTAGTATTAACGGGGTTTAATTACCAAACCCATTTTCGGGGTGTTACATGTAAGACATAGTCACCACGTGGTCCACTCAGCGGACTCAAGGGTGGGGCTCGCTACACCCAAATAGATCTATCACTCATGCCCCTAGGTCCTACAACGAGGATTGATGGCCTTAATCGCCCTACCCATTCACATAATCTAGTAGTAAACCCTCCTTAAGCTAACCATACCATGTATAAAATTGTCTGTAGTAATTGTAACATGTATTCCACCCCCGAAGTATAAAACTGAAAACAGTTAAGAGAAAAGGGGGACATGAACTCACAGTATTGCGTCTTCAGTATGTGTAACCCAAGTCTCCTCAGTCAACACGACTACCTACAGTGTACTAACGTCTATTAGACGAACGGGCCGTGCCTTTGCTTAGTATGAAGGTTTTTGAGTTACGTTTCTTGTGTTCCCAAAATTATTCCAAGTTATAATCGTTAGTTAATGTTTGGATTAATTGCTAAACAATATTTCATATTCCTACTTCTCAAGTATTTTAACTTCGTATTTTCCTTCCCAATGATGGGGGTATCTCATACATGTATTTTCGTATTTGTATTTGTATTTGTATATCTTGCCAAGTAATGGCGTCGTATTTCGGTGTATTGTTCCAAATAAAAATACGTTAATATATTCCCAATATATATTTCCAAAACCATATATTTCAAGTCTCACTTAAATATATATAAACTTATTTTGTTCAATCATGTATTGTCCCAGAATATATATATATATATTTTCTCAAAAATTATATATCTTCTAAATATACTAGGAAAATATATTTTTATCTCCCAAAAATAATATATTTTTTCGTTGTAAAAAATATGATATAATTGGTAATATTTACGAAATCATATTTTCACTTCTTTCATTCCCAAAATAATATTTACCAAAAATATAGTGTAATGGTATATCCCGGAATATTTCATAAGTTACGTTTTCTTGTTCGGTTTCACAATATTACGTGTGTAACTTAAATATTTCATTCCTTGCAACTTTTGGTATTATTTTGGAGTTGTAATTCCCATGGTATTTTGTAAGTTATATTATTTTACCCTAAAATAATATAACTAGTTCACAAAATATACAAATAATCACACAAGTGTCTCAATATAAAATATATATTCTAAATATATATTTACCCATTTTTATTTGTGAAAACCAACCTCCGATACTTTGTATTTCGTAACAAAATTTATGGTGAAGTTTATATTTGAAACGCAAGTTATAAAATATACTTGTAACACTTGTTTAGAAAAATATTTTCTAAGTGTTGGAAATTTTAGAAAATTTCGCCAGAGTTTCCTTTGTAAATGGAGGTGTCCATGCTTATTTAGCATATCATTTTCTTTTCAAACATTCATCCAAACAATTCTCAATCAACAATATACAACCTCTACTTACCAAACTTGTCAAAAACAAGCATAAACTATAAACTCATGAACTTGAAAATTTATAAAAATATGTAGTAACTTACTAGTGTCCTTAGTAAGTCTTGTTGCCTTTTAAAATGTGATTAGTTCTTTAAAAACTTTATTTTTAAAGAGTTTGTGTGTTTACAACTTCCAACCTTATTTTCTAAAAATATTTCTTCATGAAATTTTATTGTCATACAAGTGTTTCTACACTTGTTTATCCACAAAAAATGTGATTAGTTTATGTAAGATCCAAGTTTTAGTGAAACTTATATTTTTCACTTGGTTCTTTCGAAAAACCACTCATGGATCTTTAGATCTACATGATTATCACCTACTTTGATCTTTATTTTTCAAGAAAACATTCATTCATTCAAGTTCATGGTTTATGTGTGGATGATTTCATCATCCTACAACATTCTTACTTTTTCATCTTGCTAGATCATGTTTTTAATCATGATCTAGCAAGACCACATGATGATCCATATCAACTACATGAGTAAACAATAACCAACAAGCATCACAACACATGAATATCATGATTTCTTAATCATTTCAACAATACTTCATCACCAAGTTAGTTTATGTTCAAGACTTTATCTTTATGATTCTTAGTGTTCTTAAGTTTTCATCATACTTTAACTACTAGCCATCAAAAACATGTAGTAGATGAAGATTCAAGAGACTTACCACTAGCTCAAGGCTAGGGGAGTTCAAGAGTAGAAATTTGGTGGTTAATAGCAAATATAGGTGTTCCTTGAGCTTCCGAGAACACCAAGCTTTGTTGTTTGCACTTTAGCACCTTTGGATCACTAGAGATTGGTTGGAGATGAGCAAATGATGGTGGTGGTGATGGGGGTGGCTCACGGCCGAGATAGAGGAGGAGGGAGAGAGTTTGGGGTGTTGTTGATGGTAGATGATGATGAGAATGGAGGACTTGTGGATTATATAAATAAACTCCCAACATTCTTTAACCCATTAGTCCATATGTCTCTCTAGTACATAACAAATCTAATAAACAAATGAAGAAAAATCAAGTGGGTGAGGTCCCACTTCACAACCGGTTATGGGGGGGGGGGGGGTTGGTTTAGTTGAGTTTCAATGGTAGTTAGCTTAACTAGTTAGGAGATTAAGTGGTTTAGTTAGTGGTTTAAGTGTGTTATATAATATATAGTGTGTTAGGGTGTTCGGGGACCCTAACTAGCTTAGAAAAACAAAAACAATGCTTCTAGCATTATTTTGGTGTCCCGGGTAAAGTCCGGTTGTTCGGTTGGGTATCGTTCCGTTAAAGTGCTTAATTGTTCCGTAATGTGTCTTTTATGATACTTTTTGTGTCACAAGTAATTCCCGACACTTTGGAAAGTGTACATGACCATTTTGTTAAGTTTTTGCACATTACTAGCATAGTTAAATGCTGAATTTTGTTATTAAGTGCAGAATTCTGCATTTAGAGTGTGTTTTAGGCACTTCCCGGCACTATAACTATCACCTAGTGACGCAGTTTTATAGTCCTCACTTCCCTACACTCCCTACTAGTGTAGTACCCTGTCTCTGGCTCATACTGGCCTCAAAAATATTGTCTGTCTAGGTGCTGGCATTGTCAGCATGTTTCTGAGTTATCCGCTCACTGTGCTAACTGTACTTTGTGCATCAAATTTGTCACTAAAGGTTGTATGTAATATATGGAGTGACAACATGAATGTGATGCATATGTGTGTGTGATGCAAAAATCATAAAGCAGTTTAATTCGTCAGTTGTAATTAAGCACAATCATTAAGCATAAATCAATATTAATTTAAACGTACGGATGCATGCAAATTTGACAGTTGTCACAAGTAGTGGAGAGTATGTAGTTTTCGTATAAATTTTTGGGTATATACGTTTTCGACCCACCGGTTTTAAAGAAATTTTTAGGTCCAGTGACTTCCGCCCCACATTCGGAAATCTCAAGTTTCACCACTGGGTGTGATAATAGATAGTGGTAGAGAGATGGGGAGAGTGGGTAGAGAAGAGAGTGGTAGAGAGATAGGGAGACATTTGTTTTTAATTTAAATAAGATTCTTTAAAGGACAAGTAAAAAGACCAACCTGTCCTCATATGCAATGCACATAATCAAACTTTTATTGGACGTGCAATAAAAAAAACCTTTATTGGACCTGTGATAAAAAAAAAACTTTAAAACACGAACAAATGAATATCAGACCCAAAAAAGACAAACAACGTATAAAAACATCAAACTGCATGGAATCTAAAAACATGCGAACTCGGTTGAAATAAATTGATATGAAGAAATAGACTGAAATTGAGATCACTTGAAGAGAAATAGAAGTTCCAATAGATTAGGGTACTTAGCGTCGATATGAACTTAAAGTGAACCGAATAAAGGGGTTACATTAATAAGGTTAATTTTACCATTTTCGTGTTTAAAATTCTAATTCCTTCAACAATATTACAAACCAATCATAATATGAATTTTCAAAAGATTCCATTCTACTTCGGGTATGTTTGGCATGAAGCTTTTAGGAGCTTCTAGTTTTAAGCTTTTAATAAAAAGTTCATACTCAATAAAAAGCCATGTTTGGTTGAAGGAAATTGAAGCTTTTAGGTTAGGAGCTTGAAGCTTTTGGTTGAACGCTCCTTCTAGTAGCGTTTAGAAGGAGCTACAAGCTTTTATGGAGAAAAAAAAATGACTATTTTAACCTCTAAAGATAATGAACTTTTTAGTTATGTTCATTTTGGTCATTTTATACATTTTATTAAAAGTTCCAGCTACTCTGCCAAACATCTAAATATATCTAAAAAACTACAGCCACCAGCTAACAGCCTTTAGTCACCAACAGGGGCGTACCCACCCTAAGCCAAGGGTGGGCGGGCGCACCCCATGAAAAAAATAATTTTTAGTGTTATTTTTCGCCGGAAATTCCGACCGCACCGCCCCACTTACAAAAAAAAAATTATTAACCACTTATTCACTTAATTATTTAATCCAATCAAAGCCCAATCTGCAATCAGTTTTTATTAACACAAGCCCAAATCCAACCTAAAGAAATTTGAACTAAATAAAATAACTCAAACTCATTCACCCATTCCATTTCCAAATCCCGCCCCAAAAAAAACTCCCAACGACTTGACGTCACTGCTCACGACCTGGTGGCTTTTTTTTACTGGAAAAACCAAAATTCTGGTTGGACCGACCCATATTACGTCGGAATTCCAATATAGAACTAGTATGGTTTATTTATTTATTTTGTTTTATGTGATGATTAGGAGAAAATATAGATGTGTAAGGGTTTAATCTTTTTATATTTTTTTTGATTTTTTGTTGTTTTATTTATAGCTTTGTTTGTTTAAATAATTAGTTACAAGTAATCAACATTTAATAGTAGGACTTGAATGTTTAAAAATATAATTGAAAGTTATGGGCTATGGTTGAACATAATTGTTTATTTTGTTTAAGTGTTTAGTGTTGGTTTATGAACTTATGGAGCAAATTATGTGTGTTAGGAACAATGAGTAAAAATGTAATGAACTTGTGGCGTGTTTAGTATCTTTAGATGATATTTGGATATATTTCAAAAAAAAAAAACATGTAGGACACAATTTTAAATACGTTTGTAATTTGTAATGACGTTTGACGTGTTTTTGATGATTTATAAATTTTAATTTGATGTTTTTTTGTCTCACATGATCTGACCCGTTATGAACCGATATTTTTATACAACTAGGGGCCTAAAATCTTTGAAAAAATTCTACACTCCCAGGAAAAAATTCCTGGGTCCGCCACTGATCACCAACTTCCAACCACTAGCCACTTTTGCCAAACATACACTTCCTATTTCAATTTTTAAATCCAAATCCAATTTTTTAAATTATATTTCACGAACCAAACGCATTTTTATTACACCTTGATGATACACTATTTACACTCATTAAATTACCTTCACGAAACCATTTATTACAAAAGTTTCAACATTTTACACATTTCAACCTTGAAGGGTAGTTGAAATACAAAAGTTCTTGAACCTCATTCCTCATTTTCATCAATCTTCTCTCCCCTTGATCCTCGGTTAGGTATTTCTTACAGACATCTGATTTCCTCCTGAATCTTCTCCTAACACATATTCAGCTACAGGTATGTCGATCCGATTCATACGATAAATCTTACTTTATTTTTACTAACAATTCCAGATCTTATCGATTTTACGCCTGATCTCGATCAATATCTTTCGTTTTAGATCATGGGTTTTGTCTGTTATTCATTGTAGATGTGTAAAATTCAATCTTTATTTGTTGCAGTGTTGTTCAAGAATTGTTGAGGGGTAATATTATTATTTGTATACAAACAGGGGTTTTGAATCTTGATTCTTGATTTATTGATTGTTGAGGATTGTGGTTATGGCAAGTTCTGGTGGACCTAGGGCAGGCAATCCACCGTCGAATTATAACCCTAATTCGATTGCGGATAATATGCAAAACCTTCAAATCAATCGCCCTAACCAGCCACCGAATTTGGGTGCTGGACCTAGAGGTCCGGTTCCTCCTTTTGGTCAGCAACCGTTTCCTTCGTCGGCTCCTTTTTCGTCTCCGTTTTCGGGAGGAAATACTCGTCCGGGAGCCCCACCGCCAGGTGCTGTTCCCAGAGGTGTAGTGCCACCCAATGGACCTCCACAAGGTGCATTGCCTCCTTTCATGGCGACTAACACACGTCCCGGTGTCGGTGGTGTTCCTCCTGGTGGTAATCCACCTCCTCCGTTTGCTTCACGGCCCATGGGTTCTGGACCTTTGCCGTCATCAACCGGTGGTATGCCAGGTCAGCGACCCGGACCTGGTCCTTTTGCAGGCCCGCCTGGGGCACCACCGAACGTAGGCGGTGGTATGAGTAATGGACCTCCGATGTTTGGACCAGGCGGTATGCAAGGTGGTTCTCAGTTTCCCGCTGCTGGTGTTCGACCAAGACCGTCTGCTGGACCTCCGCCTTCTCCACCAACCATGTCATCACCCGCAGGTCCTTTTTCAGCTCAAACAACACCGTTTTCCGGAGGTCCACCGGATCAACCACCAAGAGGGCCAGCATCACTAGCACCGCCCTTTTCCGCACTTCCTAGAGGACCCCCGACATTTTCCGCTCAGGCTCAAGGCATGCCTCAACAACAACCTTCTCCTTTCGGGGCTCAACCATGGCAAGCGCAATCTCGACCGGTAAGTATCTTACTTCAGTTATGATGCACATTTTTTTCTCCTTTTGATCACTTCCATTTCGAGATTGAGTTATGAATTCAAATTGTATTAGAATGTACCACCACCCCCGATTCCGGGATCTGCTCAACCACCACGAATGTATGGCATGCAACCACCACTTCCAAATCAACAATCAATGGCTACAATATCACCTACTATGGGTGCTGGAGGCGCTGCAGTTACCGGACCGTCAAAGATCGATCCTAACCAAATTCCCCGGCCCATTCCCAATACCTCAGTGCTTCTTCACGAAACTCGACAAGGCAACCAAGCTAATCCTCCACCGGTATCTTAATTATTCTTAAATTTTCCCTCTTAACAATGTGCTTTTTTATTCGTTATTGACTTTAAATTTTGCTTTTATTTTGAAGCCTGCTACAAGTGAATTCATCGTACGGGATACGGGAAACTGCAGTCCACGGTACATGAGGTGCACAATCAACCAGGTGATTTATACTTCATTACTTCCCGTTATTTACTTTCTGTTTAAATATGTAGGTTGGTTTAACGTAAGATTGTCGTCTTGTTTCAGATTGCTTGCACTTCCGATCTTTTGACGACTTCTGGGATGCAGTTAGCTTTGTTGGTTCAACCTCTGGCCCTACCTCATCCATCCGAGGAGCCCATACAAGTAATGCACAAACAATAATGTTTTTTTATTTTTTTTCTTATAAATTGAAACACATTAGTATTTCTGAAATTGTAAATGTTAATATTTTCAGATAGTGGATTTTGGGGAAAGTGGCCCTGTTCGCTGTTCGCGTTGCAAAGGCTATATCAATCCGTTCATGAAATTCGTTGACCAAGGAAGACGTTTCATCTGTAACTTTTGTGGTGAGTATCGAACTATCGATATTTTCTGCTGACTAATGGCCTACTATCTTGTATCTAAGAGTACGCAATTTTCACACTGCGGTTTACGCTTTTTTTTTTGTTTTTTTGCAGGTTTCACCGATGAAACTCCGCGTGACTACCTGTGCAATCTCGGTCCAGATGGCAGAAGGAGAGATGCCGATGAGAGACCCGAGCTATGTAGAGGCACCGTTGAATTTGTTGCTACCAGGGAATTTATGGTGCGTGATCCGATGCCAGCTGTATTCTTCTTTCTCATAGATGTATCGATGAACGCTGTACAGACTGGCGCGACTGCTGGAGCTTGCAGCGCGATCAGCCGAGTTATTGCAGATCTTCCTGTAAGTCTGTTCATTACGGCATGCTCAAGCTTATGAAAACGTTACGTGTAGTTGATTTATATTAATCTGATTGGTGCAGGAGGGTCCTCAAACGATGGTGGGAATTGCGACATTTGACTCGACCATCCATTTTTATAATCTGAAACGCGCATTGCAGCAGGTTTAATGTTTTGAACATTGAAATAAATAGATAATAAAGAGAAGTTAGGAGTTTTGACCAAGTGTAGCTTTTTTCGTAATTTTGGTGTTGCAGCCTTTGATGCTCATAGTTCCCGATGTACAAGATGTTTACACTCCCCTTCAAACCGATGTTATTGTTCAGCTTTCCGAGGTTGGTCATACAATTTCTTTACATCTTTACGAGGGTATGTATGATCTGTTTAGTTTAATGTAAAATTAGTAAACATTATTTTTGTGGTGACAGTGTCGTCAGCATCTAGATCTACTGCTGGAAAGCATCCCAACTATGTTTCAGAATAACAAAACAGCTGATTCAGCTTTCGGTGCTGGTATTAAGGTACTAACTTTTCCGCTTCATTGACAATATCGCCCCCCAAAAAGGAGCACAGTATTTTTGTCAACTTTATGTAACATGCCTTCCACTTCTTTTATCACTCAGGCTGCTTTTTTGGCAATGAAGAGCACCGGAGGCAAACTTTTGGTATTTCAGTCAGGCAAGCCCATGAATAATATTGATCATAGAGTAAACTGATATACGAGAGTAGTTATTATGTTCTAATTGCTGTTTGATATTTCAGTTTTGCCTTCTGTTGGTATTGGGGCTCTTTCTGCTAGAGAAGCTGAAGGGAGAACTAATATATCTGCAGGAGAGAAGGTATATAAATATTTAAAAAAACAATATGTCTTGCTAGTGTTTATTTTTTTTAATGTTTAACCTAAGTCTCAAAGTGACGTTTATATCTAATTTTCAGGAACCTCATAAACTACTTCAACCAGTAGACAAGACTTTAAAGACTATGGCTATCGAATTTGCTGAGTACCAGGTAATCTAATTTTTTTTAGGGAAATAACTTTTAGTATGTTGTTTTCATATATCGATTTTTAACATTTTCAGGTCTCGGTTGATGTATTCCTTACTACTCAAAGTTATGTCGACATTGCTTCCATATCCATCGTTCCAAGGACGACTGGGGGACAGGTAGTCGTAATTACTAATTAAAACGGCAAAAAAATCATCTTGTCAATCATTATTTTGCGACTTGTGTACTGATATTATTATATTATTATTTTTTCTTTTTAGATGTATTATTATCACCCTTTTTCTGCTCTTTCTGATCCTGCAAAACTCTACAATGATCTTCGATGGAATGTAACAAGGCCTCAAGGGTTTGAAGCCGTGATGCGTGTTAGGTGCAGTCAGGTCAGCTCTCAATACCTACACAATCACAATTTTATTTTCTGTATATTAATCATAAACACCGGTTGATTCTTTTTCATTAATTTTTCAGGGTCTTCAAGTTCAAGAATACTCTGGAAACTTCTGTAAGCGCATTCCAACAGATGTGGACCTACCTGCGGTTCGTTTTCTTCTTGCATTTAAGCTCCGTTTTACTTATGAAATCATTATTAAGTTTGGATGAACTTATTTGTTTCTTTCAGGTCGATTGCGACAAAGCTATCATGGTAACTCTGAAACACGATGACAAGTTGCAAGACGGCACAGAGTGTTCCTTTCAGGTGTGTATTTGTGCATCTTACCGAAATTAATATATATGTGTATATTCTGTTACAATATTGTGTGTTTATATCGCGTAGTGTGCACTTCTTTATACTACTGTGAACGGGCAAAGAAGAATACGTGTGTCCACCTTGTCGTTGCCATGCACAACTATGCTGAGTAATCTCTTCCGGTCTGCTGACTTGGATACACAGTTTTCGTGTTTCTTAAAACAAGGTAATTGATTCTTACTCCGTACGTGATTAAAAACTTGTGTTTGTTAAACTTAATTATTCGAAACGAACGAGACTTAATTTATTTTAGAGTAAAATGCCATTTTCGTCCCAGATGTTTGGCCAGTTTTGCGACTTTCATCCAAAGGTTTGTTTTCCGCATCTGGATCCAAAAGGTTTGAAATCTTGCCAATTTTATCCGGTTCGTTAACTCCATCCATTTTTCTCAGTTAAGTCAGGGGTATTTCCGGCCTTTTTGCTAACTTAAAAGGCAATTCGGTCTTTTTCACTTTATGTACAAGTATTCAAAAGACCGAATTTCCCTTTAAGTTAACAAAAAAGACGAAAATACTTACTTAACGGAGAAAAATGGATTGAGTTAACGAGCCGCATGAAAATGGCAAGATTTCAAACCTTTTGGATCCAGATGCGAAAAAACAAAATTTTGGACGAAATTCGCAAAACTTGCCAAACCTCAGGGACGAAAATGGATTTTACTCTTAATTTTAACATCAATAAAATTTCTTTTCTTAATTTACTTTTTTGAGGTATAGCCGTATAGTATTGATTAATCTTTTAATTGCTACAGCCGCAAATGAAATTCTTACCAACCCGCTAATACACGTAAGGGAGCAAGTGACAAACCTTTGCATCAACATTCTTC
Source organism: Helianthus tuberosus (assembly GCA_030545235.1). Classification (NCBI taxonomy): domain Eukaryota; kingdom Viridiplantae; phylum Streptophyta; class Magnoliopsida; order Asterales; family Asteraceae; genus Helianthus; species Helianthus tuberosus. The sequence goes on from CM060382.1 coordinate 50,546,958, forward strand.
ACGCCTATCGCAAATTTTGTGCTACCGTATCATCATCAGGACAACTTATTCTTCCAGAAGCACTTAAATTGTTGCCTTTATACACTCTTGGTACTTTCCTTTTTCCCTTTTTTGATATAAGGCACTCTAGGTTATCTATGATTCTGCTTTCAGGTGGGTTGATAAATTATCTTATATTTTGTTCATTTTAGCTTTGATTAAAAGCGTGGGATTGCGAACCGATGCGCGCATTGATGATCGGTCATTTTGGATCAACTATGTTTTCCCTCTTTCTGCACAACTGGCAATTCCACTTGTGTACCCCAGAATGATTAGTATTCATGACCTTGATTTAAAGGTAAAGATTTTGCGGTTTTCCCTATAATATTCTCTATATGGTGTCTCAGTCGGTTTTTTGTTTGAGGTTACAGGAAACGGAGGGATCGGTTATTCCTCCTGTTATTCCTCTGTCAAGTGAACAAGTGAATGAGCACGGAATCTATCTTCTTGAAAATGGTGAGGATTGTTTGATATATATCGGAAGCACTGCGGATCCCGATACAATGAGGAAACTGTTTGGCATTTCTTCTGTTGATGAAATTCCCAGTCAGGTACGCTCTTTAAACGGTTGAAAGTCGCCAAAGTCTATTTTTAATGCATTCAAACTTCTACTTAGAAAGAAGTTAGTCTTGGTATATTATATTCTTGATCGGCGTGTTGAACATGTAAGGCAGTTATTGATAACTTCTACTTTTCTATTCAGTTTGTATTGCAGCAATATGATAATCCTTTATCCAAGAAGCTTAATGAAGTCATAAACGAGATTCGGAGCCAAAGATGCAACTACCTGCGGTAAATATGATGTTTCTTTGCATTTCTTGATCAATTTGTCTTTGTTAATTAAATAATTTAATTTAATTAATATACAACATATATTTGTTTTTGACATTGTTTTACTTCTTGCAGCTTAAAATTATGCAGGAAAGGAGACCCATCAGGTAACATAACCATCAAAAGCTGTTTATTTTATTTTGTTCTCTTTTTTTCCCTTTTTTGGGCTATGTTTCACGACCGGTAATTGTTCTTTTAAAAATTATATTTACTCTTTTACTCTAAGATGATCAATTTTGTACAATCCTATTAAGTGAATTTAACATACCATCCCCAAACCTGCTTATTTCCGAGTCGTGTTATGGGTTGTGTCACCCTATCTATACTTTATAACGAAAAGTTAGACATGACATCTTGAGAAGGCTAATCACTTATTTTCTTTTCGCATGTTTTTTTATTTTATTTAGGAGCTCTGTTTTTCTCATATATGGTGGAAGACAAGTCTCCTGGTGGCCTCTCCTATGTAGAGTTCTTAGTACATGTTCATCGACAAATTCAAAGCAAAATGACATGATCCACAGGTTGTGATGTCGGTCAAGTCACTCTTTTTGTCGAAAACTAGTTGAGCAAGCAAAGTTTGGAAATTATAGGCCTTTTGTTTTTTTTTTTTTTGTAGTTTATATTCCCATAAATACTTTGGTTTATTTATACTCTCTTTTATTTCTTTTAAAGTCATATTTGGTCGTTGTTATGTATGAGTTACAGTCTTAAAACCTTATTTAAGTATGAAATGACCCTTATACCCTTTTCATCATTGCAGATTAGCTTTGAAAATTCATTCCATTTTACATTACCTTAGTAATAATATATTTTTATTAAGTTAACTGACAAGTAAAAAACTTGCACTTTTTTAGAGCAAAAAAAGAGTAAAATTTTACCCGAGGCGCCGAGACCCTTACCCCCTATTTTCAAATATTTGCTGCCTTACACCCCGACATTTTTTGATTGCATCAATTTACTCTGAGATAAAACTGTAACCTTATCAAAATGGCATTTTTGTTGTAATACCCGTCTTCCATTAACATAATTCTAATACTTAATACGCATATTTTGTAAAAATACAGACTGACAAACTTTGTTAAGTTTAATGTTCATACATGATTAAAGTATTTAGGATTTACATCCCTACTAGTTTAAACATACATAATGTGGAATCAAAAGTTACATGTTCCATTTTCGACGAAAACAAAATGTATTCACACGGAAGCTTCAAAAGTGTTGTGTTCGGTTCTTGACATTTGCTTGATCGGCACCCGGAGTATCACCAACATCACCTAACGTCAAAACCATCTTAAATATTAGTTTTGTCAACTTATAAACATGTACATTCAAGTTCCAATATCAAACAATGAAAACAAAAATAAAATTTCCGGAACTAGGTCTCTCGCGCCGCGCGAGAGACTCCTTAGGATCGTTCGCGGGCCGCGAGCGGCCCCGCGTGTCGCGCCAGGTCCAGTACTCCCCGCCGCGTGCCGCGGAGGAGTCAGTTTTCCAGCAGGTCCACTCCCTAGACCTGCATATCTGCCCAGCTCCATTTTTTTTACAAAAATAGATTTTCAAATGGCCATAACTTTTATCTATTGGTCCGTTTTAGGCGATTCATTTTCCTACGCGTCCGTAATTGAAATACGGATCCGTTTATCATAATTATTTGCATCAAAATTCGGATTATAAGATGATAGCCTATAAATCTTCTTTTATTTTTGCGACCCATTATGTTATATGTCATATTTTACACCATTCATCCTTATTTGGTTTCTAAACTTTATTACCCATTCCCCAGGCTTGTCAACCTTGGCGTATCACTTCCATTCCATGGTTTTACGCACGCAATAGAATCAACCTTGTTTTCAATGTTTCAAGCATATCACTTTATGCCAATTTTACAAGTTAAATTTCAAATCGTCTAACCCAACATCAAGGGTTCCTTAAAACAAGCTTCGCGTATCCATTACATGGCTTACGCACTCTATCATTAACACATTATGTGACCTTTAAGTCACTACATACATCATCGTTTTAAAGCATAGTTTTGACACATTTGGTTGTCGAGTGAGGACCTTCTCTTCATTGACAAACCAAGCTTATTACAACCATCGTTTTAACCCGTTTCTATGATACACCGAACGATTCTAACCGTTCTTTTCAACCCGTATGGCTTATTCCAATCATACTTTACCCTATTTTGTCCCGTTTGGTTTGCCGAGTGAGCTTCGTCACTTCAGTGGCTTACCAACATACAATAATCATTCAATTTGACCCGTTTGACCTATCGAGTGAACTTCGTCACTTCAACGACACATCAAATACTCTTATCACACTACGATACTATTAACAAGCTATAACTAAACGTTTTTGTATAATGTGAGGAAACTAATAGTTGCGTACCTTTAGAGCGTTCCCTTCAAGCGTGTATCCGCTCCGGCTTGTGCGCTTGAGGATTCGATCCCTTTGCCTATAGAGTTCAACCACAACCCGTTTAGAACTCTATTCATAACGCATAACGCATAATTTGCCATATTATTCAAATATGCGTTTTTGTTCGAAATTTAACATTTTTAGCTCTCTTAGGCGTTTTAACAAACACCTTGTGGGCATCATTTTACAAAATCTATTATCAAGTTCATGACGTAACTATTTAGCCAAAATCAAACAATTTTTTGCAAGTTCATTACATCTAACATGCACAATAATATCAGATTTACTTCATGTAAACCATTAACACCAATTTTATGATCACATTTCTAGTGTTCTTTATCATTCTACAAAAACCCATTTAACACTTAGATGGGTGACCATGAATTTCAAATTTTGAGCATCAATTCAGCAAGTTATTGTCTAGGGTTTACTCCTAGACATGTTTTCATCCCTAATTTCATCCAAGCATCAACTAATCAAGTTCATATTTCAATTTCACAATTCACCAAGAATTTGAGAGGAAACCAAATTGTAAATTTTGACACACTTTATGATCACTTCACTGAGATGATCACTAATTTATGCTCGGATATCAATTTGGATTCGTTTTGGTCTCTCAATTTGATCAATTTTGTTGATTAGGGTTTGACCTTTGGGGAGTTCTCCTGGCTCCTGTGTTGTACGCGACCAGACACAAAGTGTGTGTTTTGGTGTTAAATTTTTGTTTAACAATATACTTTGCACCTGTTCAACTTTGGTCCCTTAACTTTATCTAAGTTTTTATAAATGGTTATTTAACCAAGTTTTTCCTTATTTTACAAGACTTAGAATTTAACTAGGTTATTTACTCCTAGTTACTTTATCTGGTTTATTTCCGACATTGAATTAATAATAAAAGATTTTTATTTTCGGGGTGTTACATTTAACATTTGTAATCTTACCTATATTTATATAGGAGTAAAATGCACGGATAGTCCCTGTGGTTTTGTAAAATAACACCTATAGTCCTCAACCTTTGGAAATTACACCGGTGCTCCCTATGGTTTGACAGTTTGTTACTCGGATAGTCCCTGGAGTGGATGTCCGTTAGTTTTCACCGTTAAATTCATATGAAATTACTTATTTACCCCTCTCTTTAAAAAAATAAAAACCCCCTCTCTCTCTACTCTTTCTCTCTCTACGTATCTTTTCATACAACTTATCTCAAACAACAATAATGGTGGTTTCAACCAAGGTTGGAGAACTCGCTAGTCGCTAGCGGGTCGGTGAGGTAGGGACTAGCGACTACTCGGGATTAATCAGGATTAATCGGATCGGACTTTTTATGTATAATTTTAAGTTTTTATACATATATACATATATTTTTATACGTAATTTTTTTAAGTGGACAAGTTTTGACCGGAATCTGGGAGGTTTTGGTCGGAATATGTGTTTTTTTTCTGATTTTTTCCGATTTTTTTTGTTTTTCCCGATTTTTTCCGATTTTTCCCGACCGACTAGTCGCGATTAGGGCCGACTAGGCCGACTAGCGATTTTTTTACTGATTAGCTGAAAATTACTCAGTTGATGGGCGACTAGCGACCATGGTTTCAACACCCAGAACAAATGGACCGGTGCTCCGATCACACTCGCCGTCCCGAAGGTTCCATAACTCTCCGGCAATGACGTCGTTCGCCTCCACGACCTCTGCGTTCTCGTCCAGATCTACTTTTTTTTTCAAAACAGATCGTCTTCTCCAACTCCGGTGAACCTGTACGGTTACGAGCCATGACGGAGAATGACGTTTCAGATCCTCTACTTTTTTTTCAAAACAGATCGTCTACTTTTTTTCAAAACAGATCCTCCGGCCGTCGTCGCATCAGTAACGACGGAGAATAACGTTTCAGGCTAGGCCTAGTTAGTTATTCGTCATGTCAACGGCGGAGGATGTTTAGGTTTTTTTGAAATTTTTGGTATGTGAATTATTTTTCATTAGTTTTCACCGTACGGAGTCATCGACGACGGTTAACAACAGATCGGTGTTGATGAGAGGTTGAACTTTGAACAGATCTGGATGAGCAATTTTGAAGAATCGATCTCTTATACTCTTAAGACTTATATGTATATACAAATAGAAATAGATGACCTTATGTAATATCTTCTGTTGCTGCCATTAATGGCTGAACAAGCTTCTTCAATTCACTCTGGACATTATAATACTCGTTTCGTCTTAAAAAAAAAAGGGGGTTGCGGCGCAGCTTGTTGCCCGTTTACCTGCCACTTGTTTGTAATTTGCTAATTTGGAATAATAATACTCGTTTAACTTTAAAAAAAAAAAAAAAAAAAAAAAATTATAAACTAAATTCATTGAAAACCTAAACTAACTTAACAAACTGTATGTGTTGATGATCTGCATCTCCATATTTGATCATCTCTGTTCCGTCAAGTCATGTTTCTCATCCAATTTGTTCCGTTGAGGTTAGACGTTTTCCATTAACTGTGATTTTATTCCGTTCGTATATCATTAACGGAGAAAGAACAAAAAGTCTCTGGTTCCATATTTGTTTTTTTTTTTTTTTTTGTTTTTTTAAAGGGAGGGGTAAATAAGTAATTTCGGATGGACTTAACGGAGAAAACTAACGGACATCCACTCTAGGGACTATCCGAGTAACAAACTGTCAAACCACAGGGAGCATCAGTGTAATTTCCAAAAGTTAGGGACTATAGGTGTTATTTTACAAAACCACAGGGACTATCCGAGCATTTTACTCTTTATATAGTAAACTTCAGTTGTACACCCAGTGTTTTACCTACGCTGACACGTTTACACCCTATTTTATTAAAGTCGTCTTCTCTGACAATGTTCCGATCCCTCCGACAATATTCCGACCATCGGAGCAAAACCTGGTGCCACCGAGACCGAGTCGGAAGCACATCAGAGCAAAACATGTTTTATAAAAGTCGTCTTCCTCATCCACACCCTTTCGTATCCAAAACATCACACGATTTCTTCCCTGGTGCCACCGTGACTAAGTCGGAAACACGTCGAAGTTCTGTAAATTCTGTTTTAGAGACTCGTCAAAGAGTTTGAACGCCGGCCAAAACTGAACCCGACCATCCGACCTCCATCGTCGGTATTTCTTTTGTGCATTCATGGGATTTCGAGTAGGGCTCGTCTTACTGCGACGTCCGCACACTTGATGAGGACGATTCCTCATACGGGTCCCGCCGTAGGGGCCCTATACAGAACCGCTTAAGCCCTCATGGCGAAACTAGGCGGCAGTCCGGCTGGTGCAACTTGGTTGCAAACGGGTCATGGGTTCGGGATAAGACGGCTGAATAGAGCGATGTACATGCGTTATAGGTTCGACTAGGGGAGCATGAACTTCGGTTTGTTTAGAGACGAGTTGCAGGTTTTGCTTCGATGGTCGGAATATCACAGGAGTGGTCAGAACATTGTCAGAGAAGACGACTTTTACAAAATAAGGTGTAAACGTGTCAGCGAAAGTAAAGCACATGGTGTAAATGTGTTGTTTACTCTAATTCTTTTTTATTATCAAGAGCAAAAACGTCTTCTCACACCCTCAGGGTATTGATGCAATCAGTAAACGTCAGGATGTAAGGTAACAAAATTTTGAAAAAATAGGGGGGTAAGGGTGTCAGCGCCCCAAATCACAGGGGGTAATATTATAGTTTACTAAAGAAATCATGAAGAATGAATTATAAACTAAAACACAACATTCCAAAAAATTATCAAGTCAAATAAGCTATAAACTAAAACACATAATTCCAGATTAAAAAAACAATATAAGATTGTAATCTGGAAAACTTTTGGCAATTTCAGTATCATCATACAAACATGCCTTAAATATAGTTTGTAACTCTAGAAATATGACCACTACCTCATACATTATGATCTCACTATCACTCATTTGGATCATATTCTTGAAAACTGCTTTTAAATCTTTCCACCATTTTTATTTCTTCTTCTTTATCAAGCTTACAATTCCGCCAATCCGCCCTGTCTGCCATGTTTAACAAACCGGCTAAAACCTGCATTTCACAAAACATCCATGTATTACATATCCAAAACTTGTTCAAATCAATATTCAAAAAGATTAAAAATGTTCAAGTGGCTGGTAAAATGCTTGTAGCGCGTACGAGCATATTTATAAACTAGTGATGTCAAGCATCTCACCTCACGACCAAACTGCACGGGAAATTTCTCGTTCTCTTCAACCGTATGTGATAATATTGTACCTCCAGGGAGTTCCACATAGAACACACTAAATTTGCCATCAAATTGATCACGCAACAATCTTCTTCCCTCCAAACTATTGTCGCCTGCAATGATTAGATCAAGTTTAATGCTTTTTAACATATCCGAGAGCAGTTTACTATATTCGTTATGCTTATATAAGACAACATTCCAAAAGCTTTTAATTTATGCATATTAAACGACTTACTTTTTAATTCCATAAACTTGAATCCCAACTTTTCAGCAGCTAAATTGAATATATCCTTAACAGCAGATGCTCTGTTTGAAGGAATTGGGATAGCCTGCAATAACAAATATTGTATACTAAATATTTTATTGAAAATTTCACATTTTATGATATAATAAAGAAAAGTAAATTACCTGTAGATTAGCATGGCTTGTTTTTAGGTAAACCCACTCAAAGAAAACAACTTCTTTTTTACGGCTCTTGAAATAAGCTCTGAGACTGTTTTGAAGTTTAACCAACTCTATCTCAAATTCTGGAGGTGAAGAGAGTGTATTTGGTAAATGTTCAATTGGTAATATAAGTACATGATCTGGAACCAACGGTCCCTTAGCAAGTGCACAATAGCAGTTTTCACCAACACTCGTGATCAAATGCGACTCCACATTCGGGCTCGATAGACAAAACCAGCATTCCTTTGATCTATAATATGTTAATGTTGTAACATTAAATGACTATCCAATTTAATGAGTCTAATAAAAAAATATATACCAGCCTGCCTTCCTGCAAACTGTGCTTACGGTTGCAACCTTCACCTCTTTCACATTTGCCTTTATTTAAAAACTCGAAACATACGCCCCTCATAGATTGTGTTCGTGCATCCATATCATGATTAAAATGACATTTATCTCCTTGTGGACAAGAATCAGAAGAAACAAATTTGAAACATAACCTAGCACTGTCACCACCTCCAACTTTCTGTCGTTTCGAGACATCATATCGCCAATACTGCGAGTCATTTGCCACATCAGCAGACCGTTTTTCGGCTTCGTGAGCATTAGCAGGTCTTTCCACAAATGTATATGGAGACAAGGTTGTATTTGGAGGTTTAGTTGATATCTCGGTAGAAGACATGGTAGATGCTGGAGTTGGAGAAATTGCATGAATAAATTTCTGAGAAGCATATATAAAAAAGTTAAATTATAGCAAGAAAATGATGATTAACAGAAACCAAACAGTAAAAACAGTTACACTGTTGACCAACACAAACCTGCTTAGATGCATTTCCGACTGCAGCCAGCCCTATAAAACGGGTTACATGTGCAGCATCGACATTCACGTACGGTTCACGAGCATAAAACACTCCCTTAGCTCCTGCAACATGATACCGCGGTTTGATCTCCGCAACTAACTCCGATATTATGGGATCACTGCCGGACGAATCTGATAATCCCGGAGGAATATCAGATGTTGAAGCTCTATTCAAGACTCCACTCGGCCATTCATTAGTGAGTAGTAATTAAGGAAATGAAAACACATGATAAATTCAACACACACAAAACACTAAAGGTAGAATTCGATGAGAGGATATGTTAAGAATATGTCTATAATTCCAGGTTCCTCAGCTAATGCGCGCAGCGCATCAACGTCATCTTGACTGTACGTTCCATACATTACACCACTCGAGGATTTCCTACCCGACAAGTATGCCACAGACAAACCTAGAAATGATTACATTAATAAACTATCCCATATAGTAAATGAATTGACATAAATTTCTACAGCATAACTTTCTCAAACCAAACCCTAACATTTATACTTTTTATACAAAAAACATACCATGGAGAACAAACTTCCCACTGCCTTTCAACCAAAACAGATTATCTCTAATCTTCAATCCATCCATCTTAAACCCTAGGTTTCCATTCTCCTTCGCAGCCGCCGTTAAAACCTTAACGGCACCAGCTCCATAATCACCGATAAAGTACGTCGGTAACGGAATATTCCTCCGGCCGTCAACGTACTCCGTGAGCTCCTCCAACCGGTCAGACGAGTCCGGAAAAAACTGACCGACGCATAACAACGCATCGAACGGACCGGTTGATTTGTTAACCTAATTGCACAAATCAAATTGTACGATTCAGAAAACCTAATTATGATGTAAATGAATAATATTATGTATATGTATATACCGATGTGACGCGTTTGAAGAGCTGGTTTAGGTGGCCAATAGGATCTCCGCACAGGAGGATTCGTGGTGGCGCCATTGGAAAGAGGATGGCGGAGACGACGGCGTTTTTGAGATCCACGGCGGTGATTGGCCTGAGTAGATTTTGGTTTGGTTTGGGCTGAACTGGCCCAGTGGGTATGGTTGAATATGGTTTGGGCTCTGGGTTAAAAATGGGCCCACGTAGGTAAGTGTGTAATAGAGGGGTACAAAATCCGGTTTTAGGCCTAAATTGGTTTTAGAAAAACCGGTTTGGGTTATGAATCAATTTATGGTTTAAAAATCCCAACACTATACAAATAGATTATGGTCGGGTTGAAATTTATTGCGACTTTCATCCTTCACAATTTAGCCTTTATGGGCGAAAATGACAAGATTTTGAAACCGAGATGCAAAAACACAAACATTTTGATTAAAGTTGTAAAAGTGACCAAACTTTAAGGACAAAAAAGATAATTTACTCTTCTAAAAATTACATTAAAACATACAAAGTTCCCCTTTTCATCTAATAATAAAAAAAAACTTAGAAAAACATAAATTGAAAAACAAATTTGATATATATATATATATGGAAGGATTCTTTACAGAACCTCACTTTTAAACAGAACTTACAGAACTAATTTGGACCAATCATTATATTTTAGTTTTAAAAATTAAAAACTAAATAAAAAGGGTATATTAGTAATTTCTTAAATATTTTACTCTTTTTAATTAATTCTTTATTCTCTTTCCCCTCTCTATCTTTTACTAATCAAATGAATATTTAGGTTTACAGATTTACACATTGATTATAATTTTCAAACCAACGATGGGTTACATATGTGTAATTAACCTATTTGCATATATGTAAATCTTCAAACTAATCATCAAATTCTTCGAACCATTCACCTATATATATATATATAATCATTAAAATTATCAAACACACTAGTTTACACAAATGTAAATAACAAAAAGGATATATGTAATAAATCTATATTAGCTGGCTTTCATGTATGTAAATATTGGATTACACATACAAAGTATTTTTATGTGTATGTAAATAAGTAGTTTACACATATAAAGTAACTTCACATATATGTAAATGTGTAGTATACACATGTGTAATTTGCAGAAAACATATTACTTATTAAAAAAGTATTTGAAGGGAAAAAAGAATTAGCAGGTTACAAACTAAGGAAATGAGGAATAAAATATAAACAAACATTTGAAGCAGAAAAAGAAATTGAATCAATGTTATTTAAAGAACTCAAATACGATATTCCTTGAATTAATGTGAATGTGTGAATTTGTGCATCCCATAATAATTAATGGAGGAATTTTTATCAAGAACGAAGATTCGAACAAAGATAAAAGTGGAAATTTAATGATTCATGCGATAAAATGGAAAAAAAAAACCCAACTGTTCACAATGAAATAAATCTGGAGTTTTGATATCTTGAGTGACGAACAATGAAAGAATTGCAGGCTGTAAAAGTATGGTTGTAGCCAATTATTTTGATGTAGGGTTTGGTCATATGGTTTCTTACGAATTTTTGGAACGATAAATAAAATGGTCAAAGAGAGAAAAAATAGGGGGAAGTTATGGAAACAAGAATCAAAATCTCAAAATTGCCCTTACACAACTAAATAATTTTCCATAAGCTTCTATTTATTTACCAAAATGCCATCATTATTTAAAACCATTGATTGAATGATCTAACGGTTATGATGAGTTCTGTAAGTTCTGAAAGATTTAAGAGTTCTGAAATGATCTTGATCCTATATATATATATATATATATATATATATATATATATATATATATATTAATACAAGGGTTAGTTTCTATACAGAACTTCATTTTGTGTGAGAACTTACAGAACCATTTTAGACCACTAATATTTTAGTATTTATAAAATTTTCAAATTAATAAAAAAGGGTATAATAGTAATCTATCAAACTGTTTCTCTCTCCAATTAATTAATTAATTATTTATCTCTCATATTTTCTCTCCTACAAATTAGCTATAGTTAATTGTCTTTTCAAGCTGATAATCAATTTATTTAAAGACGTCTATTTACATATGTGTTATCATCATAGTGATCATCTAATTAACATATATTGATAAACGTTTTTTCAAACTAATCCTACATTTAAGTAGATGAATATGTTCAACATATAGGTAACTATACTATTTACGTATATTTACATGTGTGTAAGTAAACCAAATTAGATACTTATACATGTTTATGTCACAAAGAAAATATGTACGAAATTTACATTAACTGAAACACAAATCAAATCAGAATTTTCACATGGCTGTAGGTAACCAAACATATGTTTACAAATGTATACGTTCTAACTATTCAAAAAATAAGTAGATTTGTTTTTCAACCAACACACCGATTAATTTAAATAACATTAACACTAAAACTGTATGTTCCATTGTTAGATGATAAATAAATAAATTATATATTATAATATAAAACAAACTTAAATTTTAGTTATACTTTGAACCTTGATTTATAAATATGTAAGTAAACTATTTAAATATGTGTAAGTTTGTTTTACATAGGTGTACATTAACAATTTACATATGTGTAACTTTGTTTTACATATGTTTACATAGGTAAAAACTCATCATTTTATTTATAGCAGATTTTCTTACTATTTCCAAAACAACTTCTAACGGATTTCAATCTGGTATCAAACCATACACATTGAAATCCATATTATATTCAGATCCTTCCAAAATATAAGAAAAACAAACTGTTACATTTATCTTATTTCAAATATATATGATAATAGACTTATATCAATTTCATACAAGAACTTTATACGACGAAAAAAACACATTAAGTTGTAGTTTACTAAATATGACGTATATTATCTATTATGGAATAATTCAAAACCCACTGATATATATTTATTTAAAAATTACATACCTTATATTTTGTATCGTAAAAAAAATGAAAAATCAATTTGACACTATCAACTCATCAAGCAGGTACCTTTCAAAAAAAAAAAAAAAAAAAAACTCATCAAGCAGGTAGAGATGTCCTCTTGATTCCGTAGATGGGTTCGTCTAATGGTTGGGAGAAAAAAACAACGTGATTATTCTATATTAAAGGAATGCAGCGATTTTGAATTTTAGAAGATTTAGGAGGAGACGTTGAGAGTAATTATAGGGGGGTAAGTTAAAATTACTATACTACCCAAATCCATCTAATTTAATCTCCTTGGTCTTCTATTTATTTACACATCTACCATTATTCTTTTGAGCCATTGATCAGATCATTGAAGGGTTCAGATTAGTTCTTCAAGTTCTGAAAATATATAGAGTTCTGAAATGATCCTAGCCCATTAATACAATTGAGGAAAGATTAAAAAATCCTAAGTTAATATTAAAAATTGAAACTATAAAAAATCAATTTAATATAGAAATATGTAATGATTATCCGAATGCTTTCTGGAGTAGAAAACAACATATTGTCTCTCTTCCTTATGAAGATAATTTTATAGAAAGCAATATTCCAACTAAGGCAAGACCTTGCCAAATGAACTCTGAATATTTGGAGTTATGTAAAAAAGAAATTGAATCCCTTCAACAAAAAAGATTAATATGTCCTTCAAAATCTCCATGGTCATGTACTGCTTTTTATGTTAATAAACATTCTGAAATTGAAAGAGGAGTTCCAAGATGATTTATACAATCAGAAGTTTATAATAAAAACTGATTGTCAAGCAGCTAAATTTATGTTTCAAAAAGATTTTAAACATGATGTTTCAAAACAAATGTTTGCTAGATGGCAATCTCAATTAGCCCCATTTGATTTTGAAATACAATATAAAAAATGAGAAGAAAATAGTCTTCCAGATTTTCTGACTAGAGAATATTTGAAGATAATATCTTCTGTGTAATTTGCAGGTGTTCTTATGACAAAAGCCAGAGGACCACTAGAAAGGGTTTTTGATAAAATCCAAATTGATAAAGATAATTATAATATCATGAAAAGAATGAAAATTGTGAGAATTCATAATTTAATGAATGATTATAGTAATCCTAATAGAATGAAAGATCTTTCAGAGGAGTATATTGTTCTAAATGTAATCAAAGATCGAATAAAGGTTCTTGAGGATAATGAGAAAATAATCTCATCAGCCTGATTTTATACTTTCAGGTATGATTCCTCACAGAGGAAAACAACATTTTCCCACTTATAGGGGAAGAGGCAGGGGAAGAGGAAGAGGCCAAGATTTAGTCTTGGTTCAACAAGGAAACAGAAGGCTCATAGCCTCTGATATTGCTTCTGGCAGTTCAAATAATAATAATATGGGTATTCAAATCAGTCCCAATGATTCATCATATGAAAAGATCATGGCTATTATAAAAGCCCAAGAAGAGGAACAAGTTTCAAAGGTTCCCTCTTATGCTCATATAGCACAGGAGGATGATGAAGAGTCATGGGTTATATCCGACAGACAGAAGAAAATAATTCTTCTAAACCAAGAAGATATAAATTTTTTTGACGATCCTTGGTTTCTTATGCAAAAGTATTTAGAACCAGCATCATATGATGCCATTTCTTATAAACCAAGGCAATATTATGAAAGTATTATACAAGTTTCTGAGTCTGCTGAAATACGACGTTTTTACCCAGCAGATAAAATTAAGAGTTCATTTAATTTTAGTAAGGTTTTTATAAAATCCCTTTTATCTCCTCAAAAGTGGGGATTAAGTACTTTAAATGAAAAAGAGTTTATAAATTATAATAAACAAACTTATAAATATAATTACTGGGATTACATCCAAAGTTTTGAAAAATGTTTATTTTATGAAAATCCCAGCAAAAAGCACTCATGGTTCATAAAAGTGAGTGATAAGATTTATAAAGATGGAATTCCTAGTTGGTTCTAACAATGGTTCATTTTATATGGTCCATCAGTTCAAATCCTCCCTGAACCATTCAAAGGTCTCTACCAAGAATGGGTAGCAGTCTCTCTAGACCTTATAGAAGCCGATTATAATAAAACTTGGTTTGAGGGAATAGCCTCGATGTACTTTTTTATAGAATTTTCCATACCATGAATTTGGAGATGGAAACCCACAACAGGTTATACCCTGAGGGATAATATTCCCTGTCTCAAAAGAACATCTTATACAAAGTTCTGGTAAAAAATGACAAGAGTTAATAACTCTACAAAAGAATTAGAAGGTCAAGGCACAATAAAATTGATCACCAATAAAATTGAGTATTATAGATCTCAGATTGAAAAAAGACAACAAAGACAACTTCCATGTCCTTTTGAACAAATATCAAGAAGGATTCAAGACAAACAAGCAGTCTCCGTAGTCTCAAAGACTGAAATTCTTTCATTATACAAAGAAGAAATGAAGAAGGAGTTAAAAAAGTATTTTGAAGCAAACACGGAAAGCTCCTCCAAAGCAATGTCGATCTCATCCACCAGCCAAGATGATGAGAACCGTTTCTCATGTTTAGCAGGAGAATCTCAACCAATAGAAGACATTCCGGAGATAAATCTGGATGATGATCTAGAAGCATACCTTCAAACGGTGGTAAAAGAATTTACCCCAGAAAAAGAATCCAAAGATGATGTGAAAAAAGACTAATAATGGAGCAGACACAAGGACCCCATTCATAATGGGCATCTTTGAAAAAATGGGAAAAGTTTGGCCATTATACGGCATCAAGGACAATCATAGAGTCCTCTTTTTCTTTTTCTTTTGCTTTTTCTTTTGCTTTTTCTTTGTTGTCCATTCTTCTTTTATATTTTGTTTGTTTCCCTTTTATCTTGTTATATATAGGGTTAGTTTGTAAGGTAAGGGGTATGCTAATCTTTAGCCACTCTCTTCTCTCTCTCTAAATTCTGCACTTGTAAAATATTTGAAGTATCTTAAATAAAATCTTCCAACTTTGAATATCTCTCCGGTGTTCCAAAGTAAGAATTTTAATTTTGATTTCTTTATTATAATCATGATGGGCTAAAGCCCTTAAAGTATTGAAACATGGCTCAATAACGTCTTTTGATATCATGGTCCTAATATTATAAAAGAATTTTTGGTTAAAACATAAACTGGCAGGGTTAAAATTATAAAACTGGCAATTAATGAACTAAGGGAACCTTCGTCCACGTTGTATCCCGTTTTTATGATTGATAGGGAATTTTAGCGTGACTGGTTTTAATTTTCCTTATAAGTTAATTTGACGGGTTTATGTTTTGTAAAAGTCTTACCATATCCTCGATTATGGTATCAGAGCCATGGAATCAAAGGGAGTTATTGTATGTCTTGTTTCAATACTTTATTTTAAATCATGTTAAATTTGTTTAAGAAAAAGAGTACTATTAAAAATAGTACCAATGAGGAATATGATATACCTCAGGATCTTGATCTACTTAATAAATGGACAATACCTCATATAAGTCCCAAGGTTATATACCAAATTGGGAGTTTTGATAATCTAATAAACAAACATGTGGTTAAAACCACTGAAGAATTAGCTTCTTTAAAAGATGAGGAAATGATAATAAAACTTTTAAATATGTCTGAGATAAATAGATATAAAAAAGATTTTAATTTTATGCATATTGGTTTAGTCCAAGTTGCTTTTAAACCATTAACATTAAAAGGTTTACCAGAAAGTTTTATACATGTGTTACGAGATGCTCGTAATTTAAACTGGAAACAATCGTTAATGGGCATTATAGAAACCAGTCTGGCACATGGTCCAATATATTTTAATGTTTATCCTGATGTTCATTTATCTTTAACTGATCAAAACATTGATGATGCTTTAACTTTATATGTTAAAACACATGGTTATAATTATGCTGAAGGATCTGAAGTTATATGTATTTGTTATAGAATATATTATAGATTACTTACCACTATGAATGCTAGATGTAAAAGGGTTGATAAATCTAGTAATGAAACTATTTTGATAGAAACAAATTATGGAAAATCTAATATTTCCATAAGAAGACCTATTAAATGGGAAGAAATCACTTTTCCAGAAAATTGGGTTATTAATAGAGCTGTTAAAATACAACCTCAAATAAATCATAAGCTAAGGAGATTAATAGAAACTCCTGAAGGAAATATAAAGATAGAATTTGAAGAAGAAAGAAAAGATAAAAAAAACTTTTAAAATCTATTTCTGCTAGGTCTTATATATCTCCTCTTGATAATAAAGTTGATTTACCAGAATTTTCTAGAGCCTCTACTTCTCAAATAAGAAATAGTAGAGTAGAAAATTTAAATGTTGATAATAATATTTTAGTTTCAGGAATATACCAACCTGTTAGTGAGGATGATACAGTCTCACATATGAGTTTTAGTTTATAATGATGAAGGAAAAACTTGATTTTAGTCCTGGATCTGCATTAGACAGCAAATATGTGAAAAATATAAAAATCCTATATGGTTACCATTTAAAGATTGGTTTTTAGAATCATATCCTAGAGATAAAAGGTTTGATATAGGAAAAGAATTTTATAAAGATCTAAATGATATACAAGAAATTATAGAGTTTCCTGTTTGGTTTATAAATAAATATTCTTTGAAATATATTTCTGTTATTGAGAAAAATTATAGGCTTATTACAGGAGAAATAATAAAATCTGTCTTTCCTCCTCAAAATGATTTTGAAATGACAAAAGAAAATTGTGCAATTCATTTTGCTGCTTTTAATAAAATCCATGACAGCGACTATTGCTCATGTTAATCATATTATACAACAAAATAATTATACAAATTTATGTCTTAAAAATTTATCTGAAAATATTCAAGAAATAAATTATAAAATTGAAAAGATTTTGGTTAACCAGAAACAAGAAATTGGAGAATCTAGTAATACGAAATCTTCTGAGCCTGAGTCAGCTATATTAGTTAAAGCTACTATTCAGCCTCCTCCTGAGATAGAAAATTATAAAATAAAACCTGAAGAAGAGCTTAAGTCTATGGATGACTTAATAGAAATTATAAAAGGAAAATTTTCAAATATCCAAATTAATGTAGTTAGTGAAGAAGAAAACATGGATGATAGAACTTATGAAGCTTATATTACGGATTCCATAAATAAGTTTGGAAAAGGTAAAAAATATAAGAACTATAATAGCAAATATGTTGATAGGCCAAGACAAAGGTTATATTATTATCCTAGGCCTACTCCTCCGGATGTTCTTCATGAGGAACAAGAATATGAAATAAAATTCCAAAGAGGCCAAACCGTTAATGGTTCGGTTTAAAAGTTTTATAGTTTGGTTTTGGTTTACACAAATAAAAAACCGTTAACTAACGGTTCGGTTAAGCTTTGACCTTAAAAGCGTGAAAATCGGACCGTGAACACCCCTAATTAATTTAGTGTACATGTCTTCTAATTTTTTTTCTTTCTAAAGGAAAAAATGATGAAGCTGAGAAATGAGCATCATGTGGAATCAATGAGCGATAAGTCGATTATTGAGACTGTACTTGGAAGAAGCTCTGTTCGTTTGCACGGGTGGGGACGTGATCCAGTTAGTTCTAGTAGCACAATGGGTGCTACTAAAAAATCAAAGCGTCTTCCTTATGAAGAGCTGGTGGATGCTTACGATAATCTAGTGGAAGAACTTGGAATGGTAAAAGGTAAATGTGCAATTATGGAACAAGCGTTGATTGAGAATAACATCATGCCTTGTCCATCAAGCACACTGGAACAATCTCAATGTGATACATTAGAGGGTATTGAAAACATTGATGAGTGAAGGCAATTTAGTAGATTCTCTAATTCGTTAGTAACTTACAAACTGTCACACCCCAACCGATGGCGGAATCATCGGGGCGTGGCACTGAGCGAAACAGATTGTCCAGAAGTTTCCATAACAACTATCATTACCATCTGATTAAATAATACGTCCCATACCGTATTTCAAATAGTAAAACAATTATTACAGACAAACATCAAGACAAATATTCTGTTCCGACAACTCAGATTTAAACATAACTATTTATTCGTTGGTTTCTAGGACTCCAGTTCCTAGCTTCAAGTTCATCACAGCACAAAGAGCATAAAAGCAACCTAAGCACCTATCACGTACGTTAAAATAAAGTCAATACATAAAATGTAAAGGTGAGCATACAAGTTTGATAATAGCATATAGAGTTCGAATTCGTTTATGCATAACCAGCACGTACACATAGTGAAATGAAGCACGTTAGTTATCGACATAGATCCATCGATACCAATGACTGCGGATTGACTGCCCGAGGCAGTTCGCAATACATGATTACCACCGTAATCCATGTAAGTAAAAGATCCTTAACAACCCTCGTGTGAATGGGTGCTGAGTCCAAACTATAGTACTATCGTTGCTAAGGCAGGTAGACAACATTCCATGTGTAAACATAACAAACAAGCATTCATAAGCCACGTATAACATGCATTAATGGTTTTGCGTTAAAATAGCTTGAGTAGTGTGACAGCTGTAGTTTGAATATTCGTAACGTATGTAACACCCAAAAGTGCTAAAAGCAAAAAGGGTTCGAGTATACTCACAGCGATTATGGATTGAAGGGAGCGCTTTTCAGCGAGTACGGTTAGCCTGAATAGATTCGATAACGTAAGGATAAGTGGCACGCAAATCAGTACAAGGCGAGAGTGGGTAGGGTGACTGGTCGTGCGGATTTGTAATCCGTGCGAGTGGTAATCCGTCCGGATTAGTCGCTCGTGCGGATTGTTATCCGTGCGGACAAGTTATTCGTGCGAGTGGTGATCCGTCCGGATTAGTCACTCGTGCGGACTGTTATCCGTGCGGACAAGTTATTCGTGCGGACAAGTAATCCGTGCGGATTACACTTCGTCCAGACGAGTCACTTGTATGGATAACATGTTCGTGCGGATAACTATTCGAGTGGATTGTTTCTTCCTAAGTTAAGGATGTGTTTGTGTATGATGGCTTGTGCTTTGGAGTTTTCGTTGTAGCATTTAGAAAACATCTAAGTTTCTCTATCCTTCAAGCCGGTCGCGCGGACAACACTCCGTCCGGATGGTAGTCCGTGCGAACACAACCTTAAAGGTGAGTCACTTGGTGAAGTCCGTGCGGACGGTAATCCGTGCGGACAAGTAATCCGTCCGGATGGTTGTTCGTGCGGACAGACAATTCGTCCGGGTAGTCTGTCCGTGCGGACAACTTGTCCGTGCGGATGCACATTGTTTGAACTTATTCAAGGTCTTAGTATCTCATGATCCGAAGAGTAATCCATTCAGAGGTCGTCCGTCCGGATTGTTCATTCGTCGATACTCGGCCCTTGTTTCGAATGTGGGTCCAAAGTGTAGCTCGTCCGGGTGGCAACCCGTCCGGATCGTATGTCCGTGCGGACAGCTTGTCCGTGCGGACACCTTCCTCGTGCGGACAACTTTCTCGTCTTGGTTGTTCCACCCGGCTACCCTTGGTCGCCTTTGTCGTTTATCGAGACGTTCTGATTACGTGTCAACCACTTGGAATCGCATCCTTAGCCGCACGACCAAGCTGGCCAGGAATCACCCTAACTCGGCCTGCCGGCGGTTCAGAATGGTCATTCTGGTCTAACCCGAAATCAGGTGTCTTGCGGGTAGAATCCCAGATCTAGAACTAGTGCATCACTAATATTGAGTGGAAGACTAGAACTGATCCGATTCGTACCGCTTTTGAGGGTAAAAGAAGGAGAAAACTTGGGTTTATTTCTTTCAACTCTTTTATCCTTAGAAAAGTTTAGATCTAGGTGAAGTTGTTGTGAAATCTTATGGGAAATCGTTCAGATCTGAGTTGTTCTTGGTGGAATGAGGTCAAGCTTGAAGTTCATGAGAACTTCATGGTGACGTCACCCGAGAATACCTCAAATCTTGATGATTTCATGGTTAAAAGTTGAGATTTGAAAGATAGAAAGGTGTAGAATTGTGTAGTGATCAAGAATGTACAAGAATTAGAGCAAGATCTTACCTGGATTGAGAGAAATCTGAGAAAAGGTGAGAAAGTGTGCTGGCCGAACGTCACTTGCCAAAAGTGGAAAGTTGGGAGAGTGACCCGTGTATTTATAGGATGCCAAAAGGGGAAAGGGTAATCCGTGCGGACTGCACGTCACCCGGATTGGTTATCCGTCCGGATGACGCTGGAATGGTGCGTTTGGTGCGACGATTCTTCAACGTTTCGGTTTAGATTGCGAACGATTCGATAGGGTTTCCTATTCAAATTACTTTTAGTCCCAACTACTTCGTATCTAATAGGGTTCGGTCGGGATTCGGGTTCGAGTTCGATTGTATTCGAGTTAGACTTCGAGTTTCGATTGAGTTCGCTTGATTCCCACAACAAAACATAAATAAACATGCACAGGTAACACGTAAGGCACACACACGTATAACGACAAGTAAAATACATAGCTCGGGTTACGATTTGATGTCGATTCGATTAGTATAGCTTGATTACTAGTTGGTTAACTTTATCGCATTGTTACTTCCTATCATTCACAGTCATAGGTCGATTTGAGTACGATTAACACGGTTCGATTATTGCAAATAACGACACTTACTCCACATAATATAAATAAAATAAAAACATTTCTACGAGTCAAGTCGCGCGAAATCGGTCGTTGACTTTGACCTTGACTTTGACTTTCACTTATGAAAACACGGGGTGTTACAGCCTCCTCTTGTTTAGGGAATTTCGTCCCGAAATTAAGCTGAAAGCCGTAACAAACCGAGTTGAAAACCGGAACCTACAAGTGGTATTTGAGCAGGTTCTCGGTTGCGAAGATCAAACACACCGATTCGTACATGAATTGATCAGATTCAGAGTCAATTTCACTCAGATTTGTCAAATTTCTTTATTTTATTTTATTTTATTGTAGGATCGGTTTTCAACACCGTACGATTGCGAACCGAACGTTCGACGTGCGGAATCCGTGAACGTGCGTGGATCGAACACACAAGAACATACAACTTTAACGTGATTCAATTGATCCGTATGACGTGTACAAGCCCCGGAAATCGCGTTGAGAACTTTCTCTCTCTAGTTCCTCTCTCTAAGTACCAAGCTCTAAGTTCTCAATGGGCAAAAGCCCTTATTCGTCAAATTCAGAGTCAATTTCACGTTTCTAACTGAAAAACGTCAAATTAGACAAGATTTTTATGGTTAAAAACGGCTAAAATTTGGATATGTTGTGCGAAATTCATTGATCTACAAGCCTACAAAGCTTCATATCTTAATCCAAAGCCGTTTGAGAGAAATCTGCGTTTTTGTGGTTCGCTTCCCTAATTAAACAACTGCGGGTACTTGGCCTTCATGTCGCTTTCGAGTTCCCAAGTAAACTCCGCGCCTCGCTTGCCTTCCCATCGGACCTTCACAATAGGAATGCGTGAGCGCCTGAGTTGCTTGGTTTGGCGATCCATGATTTCGACAGGCTTTTCCACGAAGTGTAATGTTCCGTTCACTTGCAGATCGTCTAGAGAGACATGTAAGTCGTGGTCGGCTATGCACTTTCGGAGGTTTGACACGTGGAAAGTCGGGTGGACATTGCTAAGTTCCTCCGGTAATTCGAGTCTGTAGGCGACTTTTCCGATCCTTTCTAGAATCTTAAAAGGTCCAACATATCGAGGCGCGAGTTTTCCCTTTTTGCCGAATCGGACTACACCCTTCCAAGGTGATACCTTTAGGAGTACGTAGTCACCAACGCCAAATTCACGGGGCTTGCGCTTTTTATCGGCGTAAACTTTCTGTCGATCCCGAGCTTTCGCTAGGTTGTCTCGAATTTGGAAAATGTTGTCTGTCGTTTCTTGTAGCAGCTCCGGACCGGTTAGTTGCGAGTGACCGATCTCGTGCCACACAATAGGCGATCGACATCTTCTTCCGTACAAGGCCTCGAAAGGTGCCATCTGGATGCTAGCCTGGTAGCTGTTGTTATACGAGAATTCGACTAACGGAAGGTGTCTATCCCAATTACCCCCGAAGTCTAGAACACACGAACGGAGCATGTCTTCAAGAGTACGAATTGTTCTTTCAGTCTGACCGTCGGTTTGTGGGTGGAAAGCGATACTTAGATTAAGCGTTGTACCGAGTGCCATTTGAAACGTTTCCCACAATAGCGACGTAAACCGAGCATCACGGTCAGAGATGATATCACGAGGCGTTCCATGTCTACAGATGATCTCGTCGGTGTAGATTCGGGCTAGTCGTTCCACCTTGTAGTCTTCTCGTATGGGCAGAAAGTGAGCAGATTTAGTCAAACGGTCAACAACAACCCAAATGCTGTCGTGACCTGATGACGTGGTTGGAAGCTTGGTTACGAAATCCATGGCTATGCTCTCCAATTTCCACATAGGAATTGGTGGTTGTTCGAGCAAGCCAGAGGGTCTTTGATGTTCAGCCTTGATTCTAGCACAAGTTAGGCATTTTCCGACGTAGAGGGCGATATGCCTTTTCATACCCGGCCACCAGTACCTATAGCGAAGATCCTGGTACATCTTGTCAGCTCCGGGATGAATGGAATAGCGGGATTTGTGGGCTTCGTCCATGATAATCTGTCGTAAATTGGTTCGCTTGGGAATCCAAATTCGCTCTAAAAAGTGGAATATCCCGTTCGATTTGCTCACAAGTTGGGCTCCGTCATGGTAGATTCGTTCTTTCTTCAAAGTGCGTTCGTTGAAACACGCATGCTGGGCGTCGCGGATGAGAGTTTCAAGGTTGTGTTAGGCTTGAACATTACGAGTGCTAAGCAGATAGCTCCGTCTGCTAAGGGCGTCGGCAACAACATTCGCTTTTCCTGGGTGATAACGAATCTCACAGTCGTAATCGTTGAGAAGTTCTACCCATCGGCGTTGACGCATATTTAGTTCCTTCTGATTAAATATGTGTTGTAGGCTCCTATGATCGGTGAAGATCGTACACTTAGTACCATACAGGTAGTGTCACCAAATCTTTAATGCAAAAACAACCGCGCCTAGCTCGAGATCATGGGTTGTATAGTTCTTCTCATGGATTTTGAGCTGACGAGATACGTAAGCTATGACCTTGTCCCGTTGCATGAGGACACAACCAAGGCCAAGGTTGGAAGCATCACAGTAGACAATGAAATCATTGTTTCCGTCGGGTAGTGTGAGAACAGGAGCATTGCAAAGCATATGTTTGAGGGTTCGAAAGGCAGACTCTTGTTTGGCTCCCCAGACAAAAGGCTGGTCCTTATGCGTGAGAGAGGTAAGTGGTACAGCAATCTTCGAGAATCCTTCGATAAATCGTCGATAATAGCCCGCCAGCCCGAGAAAGGAGCGGACTTCGGACGGGTTCTTAGGTGTAACCCAGCTCTTAACAGCTTCAATCTTCGCAGGATCGACGTGAATACCCTGACTATTTACGATGTGACCCAGAAATTGAACCTCCCCCAACCAAAATTCGCACTTGGAGAATTTGGCGTAGAGTTGGTTCCCCTGGAGTAACTCGAGAACCAAACGTAGATGTTGCGCGTGTTCGGCTCTCGACTTGGAATAGATCAAGACATCGTCGATGAACACGATGACGAAACGGTCGAGATATGGTTTACACACGCGATTCATCAGATCCATGAAAACTGCGGGTGCGTTTGTTAGGCCAAACGGCATGACAACGAATTCGTAATGGCCGTAACGAGTACGAAACGCGGTTTTGGGTATATCCTCCTCTTGTATACGCAGCTGATGATATCCGGAACGTAGATCGATCTTCGAGAAACACGTGGTGCCTTGTAGTTGGTCAAACAAATCGTCGATGCAGGGCAAAGGATAGCGGTTCTTGATAGTTAACTTATTCAATTCCCGGTAGTCGATGCACATTGTGAACGACCCGTCCTTCTTTTTGACGAAAAGGACTGGTGCGCCCCAAGGAGAGGTGCTCGGGCGAATGAAGCCTTTTTCAAGTAATTCCTGGAGTTGGGTTGAGAGTTCGCGCATTTCGGACGGCGCGAGTCGATAAGGAGCTCTGGCGGTAGGATTAGCTCCAGGAATGAGATCAATGCGAAAATCAATATCGCGTTTTGGAGGTAGTCCGGGAAGGTCCTCTGGAAAAACATTAGGAAATTCTCGAACCACAGGTACGTCTTTTACTTCCTTCTTCTCTTTCTTTTCCTTCTCCGTTGCCACGACGTTAGCCAGGAAAGCCCTGTACTCCTTGCGGAGATACTTGCCAGCTTGGAGGCATGACATAAGTTTGAGACCCTTCGAAGTAGTATCACCATAAACACACAATGAATCACCGTTTGCGAGCGAAAAACGTATCATCTTATCGAAGCACACAACTTCGGCATGGTTTTCGCGAAGAAAGTCCATGCCTACTATGACGTCAAAGCTTCCGAGTTGCATCGGAATGAGATCAATTGGGAAGATGTGATTGTTGAGCTCAAGAGTACAATCACGGATAACGGAGCTAACAGCGACAGTTCTTCCGGTAGCGACTTCAACTTCGAATGCCGAGGAGAGTTTGGAACGTCTACGACTAAGGAGCCTCTCAAATTCGAACGACACAAAGCAATTATCGGCTCCAGTATCAAACAAACATGAAGCATAAATACCATTCACAAGGAACGTACCATTGACCACGTTGTTGTCGGCTTGGGCTTGACGCACGTTGAGATTGAAAGTTCTGGCGCGTGCGGCCTGTTGTTGCTGCTGCTGTTGTTGCTGCTGTGGTTGCTGCTGTTGCGGTTCTTGTTTCACTACCCTGTTCGGGCACATGTTGGCGAAATGATTCGGGTCGCCACACGTGAAGCAGGCTCTGGCTTTGACTGCGGGTGCCGGAGGAGCTTGTTGACCCTGTGGGGCAGTGAGTAGGGCTTGATTGGCAGGAGCTTGACGGATACGGCAGTTGGCGGTAAAGTGCCCGTACACGTTGCAATGAGCACAAAAGCGGCATTGGATAGCAGTCGGGTGATGATAGGTGCAAGTAGGGCAGAGTGGATGTGGCCCCGTATATGCACGCTTTGCAGGCGGTGCATTGGCCACAGGCGCTGCCACTTGACGTTGTTGCGCGGGTACGGTTTGAACCGGTGCAACAGTGATCGCACAGCTCTTGCTGGTGGAGTTGTTCTTTCTCTTGTTCTTTCTCTTGCTGTTTGATGAGGTAGGTTCAACAGTTGGTGCGGTAGCGGTAGCTTGATGCAGATGCTTGGAGGTTTTATCCCACACCCCAGCCTTAACCCTTTTGTCATTGATTTCAGCGGCTAGCAGATAGGTTTCCTCGATCGTGGTAGTCTTAGCCGCTTGCACGAAATCAGCGACGCAGTCGGGCAAAGCTCGGATGTACCTTTTGATGGTCATCTCGGGAGTCTTGACCTGGTCGGGACAGATAATGCTGAGTTGTTTGAAGCGAGCAGTGAGACCAGCATTATCTCCATCCTTCTGATGTATGTGCCAGAATTCATCTTCGAGCTTTTGACGTTCGTGAGGAGGGCATAATTCCTCTAGCATGACTTCCTTGAGTTCATCCCATGACAAACTGTAGGCTGCATCATTCCCTCGCTTGTTCCTCTCGGCCGTCCACCAGTCTAGGGCACGGGACTGGAAGACGCCGGTAGCGTTCAGAGTTCGAAGGTCATCAGGGCAACCACTTTGTCGCAGAGTAACCTCGATAGAGTCAAACCAGTGGAATAGTGCAGTAGGACCTCCCTCGCCTGTGAATTCTTTCGGTCCACATGACTTGAATTGCTTAAAACTGAAAGGTCTCGCGTTGGCTTTGGGAGCTTCGATTCTCGACTCCTCTGATGATTTGCTAGCATTCTCATACGCATCACTCACGGCTTTAGCTACACTCTTCGCGATGATGGAAGCAAGGCGTCTGTCCCTCTTTTCTTGACGAGAGAGTGGATGATGAGATCCAGACGACATTGTCTACAATAGACATCGCCACGGAACTCAACACATGTAGTCGAATCTCACCTCTCACGTCTACTACTACTAAAGCTCAGTAACACGTACCATGTAAGAATCACATAAAATCACAGATAGAGCACATAGTCACAATATTCCTAAACACGTAAGCACAATAGCAAGAAACACATACTCCTTAGTCACTAGAGGTATATAGGAACATAAGAACATTCTGAATGCCTCTATTGTCGATTTGTTAACGATGTGCTGTGTGAGTAGCCAAGGCCAAAAGCATTAGATTGAAACCGGTAGTACCTCAAAACGTTAATAAATAAGCATAAAAGCGACGAAAACTTGAAACACATAAAATCGAGAATAGATTGTCTGCGGCTAGTAGACTTCGACTAACCAAAGTGGTTCGACTATTCACAAGGATCCTGTGTGCACAATTACCTCCAGGACTATGCCTTTGCCTCGATTCTTGGGCGTTGGCGCAATTCCCATTGGTTATATTGTGTCTTCAGGCCGTTGGAGTCCATCGAAACTTTGGTGGGAGTTTTGTATAAAGGCAGGACAAGTCGTCAAGGTTAGGGTTTCACCCCTATCTTACAACTCCGTCCTTGTTCTTAATAAAAATTGAGGAGATTATTCATCAAAATATGGATTTCACTCCTAATTTGGTATGATTCTCCTCGTTTGTAGCTAAAACGCAAGCTGATTAGACAACTTTAGTCGAGAGTTTGCGGTTTTCACACCTATTCTCGGCCTTATTGTCCGTTCATAACTTGAAAATTTGAGTGTGGTGATAGTGTAGGTAAATGAAAATAGTGAGAAATAAGCTCGTATACTATTCAGTAGGGATGTACTCGAGTTGGTCTGCTGGTTCCTGACTATAGACTAGGTTTCTAAGACTTCGAACCGGACTAGGTCGAGTCTTGCCTAATTCCCTATAGTTATGACTATGATACCAATCTGTCACACCCCAACCGATGGCGGAATCATCGGGGCGTGGCACTGAGCGAAACAGATTGTCCAGAAGTTTCCATAACAACTATCATTACCATCTGATTAAATAATACGTCCCATACCATATTTCAAATAGTTAAACAATTATTACAGACAAACATCAAGACAAATATTCTGTTCCGACAACTCAGATTTAAACATAACTATTTATTCGTTGGTTTCTAGGACTCTAGTTCCTAGCTTCAAATTCATCACAGCACAAAGAGCATAAAAGCAACCTAAGCACCTGTCACGTACGTTAAAATAAAGTCAATACATAAAATGTAAAGGTGAGCATACAAGTTTGATAATAACATATAGAGTTCGAATTCGTTTACGCATAACCAGCACGTACACATAGTGAAATGAAGCACGTTAGTTATCGACATAGATCCATCGATACCAATGACTGCGGATTGACTGCCCGAGGCAGTTCGCAATACATGATTACCACCGTAATCCATGCAAGTAAAAGATCCTTAACAACCCCCGTGTGAACGGGTGCTGAGTCCAAACTATAGTACTATCGTTACTAAGGCAGGTAGACAGCACTCCATGTGTAAACATAACAAACAAGCATTCATAAGCCACGCATAACATGCATTAATGGTTTTGAGTTAAAATAGCTTGAGTAGTGTGATAGCTGTAGTTTGAATATTCGTAACGTATGTAACACCCAAAAGTGCTAAAAGCAAAAAGGGTTCGAGTATACTCACAACGATTATGGATTGAAGGGAGCGCTTTTCAGCGAGTATGGTTAGCCTGAATAGATTCGATAACGTAAGGATAAGTGGCACTCAAATCAGTACAAGGCGAGAGTGGGTAGGGTGACTGGTTGTGCGGATTTGTAATCCGTGCGAGTGGTAATCCGTCCTGATTAGTCGCTCGTGCGGATTGTTATCCATGCGGACAAGTTATTCGTGCGAGTGGTGATCCGTCCGGATTAGTCACTCATGCGGACTGTTATCCGTGCGGACAAGTTATTCGTGCGGACAAGTAATCCGTGCGGATTACACTTCGTCCGGACGAGTCACTTGTGCGGATAACATGTTCGTGCGGATAACTATTCGAGTGGATTGTTTCTTCCTAAGTTAAGGATGTGTTTGTGTATGATGGCTTGTGCTTTGGAGTTTTCGTTGTAGCATTTAGAAAACATCTAAGTTTCTCTATCCTTCAAGCCGGTCGCACGGACAACACTTCGTCCGGATGGTAGTCCGTGCGGACACAACCTTAAAGGTGAGTCACTTGGTGAAGTCCGTGCGGACGGTAATCGCGGACAAGTAATCCGTCCAGATGGTTGTTCGTGCAGACAGACAATTCGTCCGGGTAGTCTGTCCGTGCGGATGCACATTGTTTGAACTTATTCAAGGTCTTAGTATCTCATGATCCAAAGAGTAATCCATTCAGAGGTCGTCCGTCCGGATTGTTCATTCGTCGATACTCAGCCCTTGTTTCGAATGTGGGTCCAAAGTGTAGCTCGTCCGGGTGGCAACCCGTCTGGGTCGTATGTCCGTGCGGACAGCTCGTCCGTGCGGACAGCTCGTCCGTGCGGACAGCTCGTCCGTGCGGACAGCTCGTCCGTGCGGACAGCTCGTCCGTGCGGACAGCTCGTCCGTGCGGACAGCTCGTCCGTGCGGACAACTTCCTCGTGCGGACAACTTTCTCGTCTTGGTTGTTCCGCCCGGCTACCCTTGGTCGCCTTTGTCGTTTATCGAGACGTTCTGATTACGTGTCAACCACTTGGAATCGCATCCTTAGCCGCACGACCAAGCTGGCCAGGAATCACCCTAACTCGGCCTGCCGGCGGTTCAGAATGGTCATTCCGGTCTAACCCGAAATCAGGTGTCTTGCGGGTAGAATCCCAGATCTAGAACTAGTGCATCACTAATATTGAGTGGAAGACTAGAACTGATCCGATTCGTACCGCTTTTGAGGGTAAAATAAGGAGAAAACTTGGGTTTATTTCTTTCAACTCTTTTATCCTTAGAAAAGTTTAGATCTAGGTGAAGTTGTTGTGAAATCTTGTGGGAAATCGTTCAGATCTGAGTTGTTCTTGGTGGAATGAGGTCAAGCTTGAAGTTCATGAGAACTTCATGGTGACGTCACCCGAGAATACCTCAAATCTTGATGATTTCATGGTTAAAAGTTGAGATTTGAAAGATAGAAAGGTGTAGAATTGTGTAGTGATCAAGAATGTACAAGAATTAGAGCAAGATCTTACCTGGATTGAGAGAAATCTGAGAAAAGGTGGAAAGTGTGCTGGCCGGACGTCACTTGCCAAAAGTGGAAAGTTGGGAGAGTGACCCGTGTATTTATAGGATGCCAAAAGGGGAAAGGGTAATCCGTGCGGACTGCACGTCACCCGGATTGGTTATCCGTCCGGATTGGTTATCCGTCCGGATTGGTAATCCGTGCGGAAGGTCAATCCGTGCGGATTGACTGTCCGTCCGGATGGGCAATCCGTCCGGATGACGCTGGAATGGTGCGTTTGGTGCGACGATTCTTCAACGTTTCGGTTTAGATTGCGAACGATTCGATAGGGTTTCCTATTCAAATTACTTTTAGTCCCAACTACTTCGTATCTAATAGGGTTCGGTCGGGATTCGGGTTCGAGTTTGATTGTATTCGAGTTAGACTTCGAGTTTCGATTGAGTTCGCTTGATTCCCACGACAAAACATAAATAAACATGCACAGGTAACACGTAAGGCACACACACGTATAACGACAAGTAAAATACATAGCTCGGGTTACGATTTGATGTCGATTCGATTAGTATAGCTTGATTACTAGTTGGTTAACGTTATCGCATTGTTACTTCCTATCATTCACAGTCGTAGGTCGATTTGAGTACGATTAACACGATTCGATTATTGCAAAGAACGACACTTACTCCACATAATATAAATAAAATAAAAACATTTCTACGAGTCAAGTCGCGCGAAATCGGTCGTTGACTTTGACCTTGACTTTGACTTTCACTTATGAAAACACGGGGTGTTACACAAACACTTTTAGTTTTGGTTGTTTTAGTTGTTTTAGTATTTAAATTTCTATAACTGGTACTTTTATTTGGTTGTTTGTAAGATTAATGTTTATTAGTTTAATTAAGAATCTTAATTTGTTCACGTATGTTTCCATAATGCTTTGGTATTTGTTTGTACATATTGAACATTTTTATCTACATATAGTGTGGTTAATGTCTACACTTTAAAATATATTTACCAACACATCAACGTTTTTTTTCAAAACAAATTGAGATCAATACCTACACATCTTCAACATTTACCTGCACATAATATTACCTACACATAAGATTACTTTTACCCACACATATATTCATGCCACGTCAACTGCCATGTCGGATGCCACGTTGGATGCCATCTCATCTGCCAAGTCAGCTGCCACGTCGGATTCCACGTCAGCTGCCACGTCAGATGTCTTCTAAACAAATTGTTGTACTTTTAACCACACATATAAATGGCTTTTAGCCGCACATATATGTGTAGGTATAGCTTGCTATATGCCTACATATAACTTATGTGTGGATAATGACCTATATCCACAGTCATGAGCCTACACATCATTACACTTATTTTATGTGTAGGTAAAGAAAACTAACAACGCATTATATGCTTTTTCCCACATATACTTTATGTTGGTAAAGAACCAAATTTCTTGTAGTGATATGAGTTCGTTGTTTAATCCTAACAACGAAAACAACGTGCGGAAGCTTGTATTTTAGTCGTGTTCGGTCCTTCGATGGGCTTGATCAACATACGGCATCCAAGATTTACCTACATTTCATAAACATGAAATGATTTTAGTTATATTACATTTATAACATAAATATAAACTCTCCCGAATATCAAAACGAACAAAAATCAACAATTTTCAGCTTTTTGCGTCCCTCGCGGGGCGCGACAGACTTATGGACATTCTTCGCGGGGCGCGACTGTATTACTAGATCTCCGTCGCGTGCCGCGACGGCCTGTTTTCAACAGAATATTCACTTGGCTGCTGCTGTACATACCCAGCTTCATTTTTTTTTTACCAAAATCAACTTTAAACATACATAACTTTTGATTTATAAACCCGATTTACGTGATTCTTTTTCCTACGCGTTCGTAATTTAATCCTCCATCATATGGAGTTAAGTTAACATCTGAATTCATAAAATAATAGGCTTCGAGCCCTTGGCTTTAAAATTCATTTTTAAAGATTTTGACCCGTTCAAGTTTTTAAACCCCAAACTTGTTTCTAATTAACCATTAAGCATACATCAACATGTTTATCTCAAAATCTTTAGTTCGGGTTTGTAACTTTTATAATTTATGCGGCTAGTACTCAACCTATGCGCATAATTCTTTTGACCCGTTTCGAAGATTTAAACCTTTTAAGTCTAAACTTTTCCCCGTTGTTATGCACAATCCACTTGATATTTACCTATAACTTACATGATCATAAAACACGTTATTAAACGGCTCATAAGGATCGTTTACCCGGTTTAGTGTTCATGGGTATTTTGGTCAATTTAAGTCCCCCATTTTACGACGAAGGGCTTTCACTAATATTTGACGATCATATTACTTCTAACTATAACTCAAAATATGCGTATCTGGCTCGGGTCAAGTATTGACCCGTTTTAATACCTTGCGTTAATGACTTTGCTAATTTATAGCAAATGCAAATTTCCGTAAGCCGTTTTTATCCTGTGAGCATTAGACTTGACAATACTTATTAGTCGTTATTTGTCAAATAGCGCTAAAAAATCACCATTTAACCCGTTTGGTCTAAACGACCAAACATTTGCATTTGTATTCGAATGGTATACATATATATTTACCATTTTTGTTATTTTACCCATTTCGGCTTACGCCGTAGGGTATCTTTTAACTTTAACTTACGTTTGTCGACACCTGACTAATTACCCTTATATCCCTATCATTACTATTAGATTACACTATAAGGTAATCATATCGAAAACTCATAATTTCTTAATCATTACATGACTAATTTACCGTTTCGCCCTTTTTACCATAAACCATGGTCTTTATCATTTATGTTTGTTCCGACACGTATCATTACGCGTCGGAAACCATATTTCGAATAATATCTATATCATATTCAAAACTTGTAGGATGCATAGGTATTCTACAAAAGAAGTGTAAGATTCACCTACCTTGCATCCATGCCACGCTTTTCTTTCCGTACTTGCTCCGTTTGACCCGCTTCATCCACAAGCTCCCACCTAGCTTGTCAAGCGTCAAACTAACATCATATTTCGTGAGATGGTTAGTTTAGTCATTGCAGATCGTGACTATTCCATCTTACGTATTTTCTATCAAAATTATCATTCGATTACATTAATGGTCGATTTGACTTTTGAAAAGTCAAACGCCTATTAGTATATAAAACGCACATCCAAGTTTGTCAACTATTTTAGGCATTTCTCAATTATTCGGTAGGCGTTATCTCTTTTCCACCGTTTTAACCAAAGTTCTAACCAAATTTATTATATTTCCAACACTTTAACTAGTTTAAGCGATTATCATGACTAGTTTATTCATTTATTTTTGCAAGAACTAATGGTTCTTCTTTATAAGTGAGACCCGTTTCATCATACTATTTAGCAGTCATTCGAACTCTTAATAAAATCAAGTTCTTCATATGATCTAGTACATAACCCGATTTCATTCATCTATTTACATGAACAAACTTACTAATTTCATCACAACATTCAAGACCCATTTCAAGTCATATATGAGCATTCACTCAAACTTACAATTTGTTCAAGTATTTTGCTCCAACTATCAAATATGATAATTCTAAACACATGCATATCATCATTCTTACTATTTAGTCAAAAACCCACTTAGCTCATATTTGATTAATTGACTAATCACTAGTTTATGGCACAATCCTACAAATTTGCATCTAGGGTTTGTTCCTAGACCTAGATTCAACCCAATATCACTCATGTATACAACATTCATCACATAATTTTCGATTATGGGTGTTCTCATCACAAATCATAATCATCATCAAATATCAAAATTAAACATACCTTGTGATCGCTAATATACATTCAAACCCGAATTCGGTCTTCGGTTTCCCTTTCAATTTGAAGGTTTTGTTGAGTCTAGGGTTTTACCCTCTCTTCTCCTGCTCTGGTCGATCGACCCACACACACCAGTGTGTGTTTTCCCCCTTTTTTATATAAATGTTTTAATTAAAACACTTTTCCTAGTTTCCCACCTTTAGTCCCCCATGTTAGAGGTTTTTATAAAAAGAGTTATTAATCTTTGATTTTTATTTTTACTCATTCTCTTAATTACCCAATTATAACTAAGTTAATTATTTCTAGTTAACTTAGTAGGTTCTGGGAGTTATAACCCGTTTATTTTAAGTCCCGTTAACTCGGGTCCCTTTTTTTTATAAACTTTGTCTTCTCAAGTCGTTGCTCTCTTTTTATTTATTATTAGGATTATTTATTTAAATCCTAATAATTTTCGGGTAAGCCTTAACTTCTAACGGTATTTTACCTGCTCTTTAGTATTAACGGGGTTTAATTACCAAACCCGTTTTCGGGGTGTTACAGATGTACAAGTTCTCCAAGTCTATAGATAAGCTGGTTCTTAATCTGGAACCGATCCAGAATTCTAGTTTGAAAGTTGTCCAAAACCAGACGATCCATCGGTTTGAGAACATGGTGAAAAATCATACAAGGAATTTATGTGTTTTTTTAAACGAGAACTTCATTAAAACGCACCTGAACTCGAAAACCGACCCAGGAACAAACAAACAAAAACACACACTACAAAATAACAAAGTTACACCAATTCAACCATGAGATGTGATTGTCCCTCGATCTATACTTAAACCATAAGAAACCCTTGGACTTGATTTCACTAAAAATGTTTTCCACCTTGACCTCTACACCCGAGAATATGGCCCTGTTCCGAGCCATCAACAAGCACCAAACAAACCCAACACCGTATAAACAAACCCAACACCGTATAAGTTAGATTTACCAATGTTAATCTTTAAACCAGAACAAGCGTAGAAGCATCTCAAGATTCTAACTATGTTCATAGCATTATTCACATCCCAATCCCCAATAATATGAGCATATGTCAGCGAAGAAAAGATGGGACAACATCGGGCCATCATTTGGAAGACCAATCCCAGAAAACACCCCCACCTCGCCAACCTTCTCAATTAAATATGATAACGCTTCCATCACCACGACAAAAAGAAACGGGGAGATGGGATCCCCTTGCCTCATCCCCTTACCACACTTAAACTCGAACATAGGAGACCCTTTGACCAGAACAGACGCCCGAGCCGAAGAGAGAATCCCCCGAATCCAATTACACCACTTCGACCCAAAACCCATTTGGCGAAGAACATCAACCACAGACCTCCAGCTGATATTATCATAAGCTTTCTCAAAATTAATTTTGAATAGAAGCGCCTTCTTTTTGCTCCTTTTAAACCACGAAAACACCTCATTAATAATAAGAGGCCCGTCAAGAATATATCTACCATCCAAAAAAGCCGATTGAGAAACTGAAATAACCGAACAGAGTACTTTCTTAAGTCTATTGGCGAGAATCTTCGATACAACCTTGTTAACCACACCAACAAGACTAATGGGCCTATAATCATTGAGACCCATGGGATCGCTTTTTTTTTCGGGACAAGGGTAATAAACGAGGAACCGCATCCAACATTAATCCTACCCGTCTCATGAAATTCAGCCATAAGTCTACCGAAATCCTCCTCGAAAAGCTCCCATAAGTGTTTAAAAAAATGGAAAATGAAACCATCCGGACCGGGAGCCCGGTCATCCCCACAATCAAACACGGCATTTATGATCACCTCCCCCGAGAAATGAGATTCCAACCAAGAAGCATCAATACCCGAAATCTTCTTCAAATTAGGACATGCAAGAGTCGGCCAATCCATACAGTCCTCCTCAAAAAGTTTAAAACTAGTAAAATACAAACAATATTCAAACTAAAAAAAATAGAGTAAATTGCTTTTTGAGTCCCTATGTTTTAGTGGTTTTAAGTACTTGAATCCAAAATCAAAAGGTTTAATGCTCTGAGTCCCTAACCGTTTATTTTATAATGTTTTGAGTCCAATTTTTTTAAAATTTGTACTTTGATTTTAAACGAAAGTGATTAAAACTATTAAAACACAAGGTCTCAAAACATTATAAAATAAACGGTTAGAGACTCAGAGCGTTAACCTTTTTAATTTTAAAGTCAAGTGATTAAAACCACTAAAACACATATACTCAAAAACTAATTTACTAAAAAAACTTACTCTATACTTTAACTAATGGTTGATTCAGTTTTCTTTTGATGAAATGATTTGTGCTTTATCCAAAAACTTTCAAGTCAATTATTGTAAAAATTATTAACCAGAGATGATGCTTTAACTAATGGTTGATTCAATTTTCTTTTGATGAAATGATTTGTGCTTTATCCAAAAACTTTCAAGTCAACTATTGTAAAAATTGTTAATCAGAGATGATGCTTGAGTATCATTCATAATTGAATCTCTTTCTTTATCTCTATAATTATACTTAAAAATACTACTTTGTATTTATCTTTATATAAAATGATTGTTGGAGAAGTTACAGTTTCGTCATGGATTCATTTGTGATCAGTTTTATTAGTCGTTGCTTCTTCGTCATCATCATCGTCGTCATCATCATCCTTGCCAGTTTCTACAAATAGGTCAGTTCTTCATTCATTTTTCATTTTTTTTCCAGATCTCGATCTTCAATCTCTTGTTTTCTCTGTTTGTGTAGCAGATCTGTTGTAGGTTTCTTACTTATGTAGTGAAAATGTTCAAATCTTTGGATTTTGTTTATTATTATTAGTTCATGGCATCAAATTAGTTAATTAACTGACCGATTTTATTAATCGTTTGGACGGAATTTTTTCTCCGGTGAGGTGACAAGTGTGGAAGAAGGGTGGGGGATTGAAAATGAGCTTCTCAAACAAGCTTGGGGTTTAAATATGGAAGGGCGGTGTAACTTTTGGGTGAAGTTACCATTTTGCCCTTTAAGTTATTAATTAAATAAAGGGTCCTAATATTAACACATGGGAAAACTTATTTACACATGGTGAATACGGGCCGTATACTGTTATACGGTCCGTATACACCATGTGTAAATAAGTTTGCCTGGTCGTATACAATGTATACGAACGTGTATACGGGCCGTATACTATTATACGGCCCGTATGGAACGAAAATTTGATTTTTCAAGTATTTTAGAGTCGTGAGGTGCTCAAAACTTTCTAAAAGTAGAAAATAAAACATCAACAAGTAACAAAGATTGAAGAACAAGAAAACGTGTCGTATGACTGTAATAAAACGGAAGCTATCAACGCGGGATTACGGGCATGGTGTTATTCTTTATTTAATATTTATAGAATAAAAGGAAGGGTGAGGCATTTGATGAGAGTTGTAAGGAGTCTGAATAAAACGGAATCTATCAACACGGGATTACGGACATGCGTTTAATTCCCAACATATTTGTTTTGTCACGTACATTTCGTAAGAAACTTTTCGTGCACTGAACCTTCACCTCCAATCATTTCCTTGTCAAATCACACACTATAAAGTTTAAACTTATCGTGTGTTGTAGTTTGGAAAGATGACCGAATAGAGATCTGAATAACAAACCGTGGAGAACTTGTTTGCGTTATCCACCAACAATCCGTTCATTATCTGTTGTTATCTAAAACAATATCAATTAACGTTCAGTTGTGTATACAAATTCATCACCGGTTTCTACAGCACAAGCACATACACAGGGAGAATGTTCTCGAAATTGAAGGAAAAGAAAAAAATGGTTGTTGATGTTTTTCACTATCAGGATTTTGTTGGTTTGTTTGAGAACCAGATTCCAATGTCCTACTACTTCAATCCTTCCTACATTATTGAAAATTACTATATCACCCGCCATTCTCTTGCACCTGTATACATTGATTGTGGATTTTGTAAGTCCCAAACATCCCAAGATATCACTCAAAGGTTTAATCGAACGCGGAATATAAGATCAAACCACAAGAACAAAAAGAAAAATATTATTACCAAACTTTGTGCCACTGATTCGATCGCACACGGTTTCAACGAACCGTCTGGTACGATCTCTAAGAAGATTGCACACGCTCTCTAGGAACGTCTGGTACAATCTCTAAGAACCTTGCACACAATCTGTAGGATTGTCTGGTACAAGGTTCTCAATGGGGGATTACATGATTGAAAAATTGAGAGAGAGCTACCTAACAATAAACTAGAATGACAATATATAGGAGCCTCTAACCAATCGGCCCACATGGCCTAACCCAAACCCAAGTCCTATTCTAAGCCTAATAAACAAAAACGTTTACAATAAAGATAAGCGTAAAACTATACAATTTCTGGGCCTTACAGATTTTCTTGAGTCGTCGGGAAAACTTTTCCTCAGGGGAGGGTGAGTAGTATGAGTCTGAGTCCATTGTGGTTCGTGAATGTTGGAAGAACCCGACACGTCTTCTGCTGCCTCTTCGGTTGGTAAAAGACATAGGATGACTTATAATACAGGCTCTTTGTCAGTTGTGGTTGATTTATAGGAGGAGGTTATGAAACGAATATATGTTTATGCGAACATCCTTATTTTGTCACGTACATGCGTTTAATTCCCAACATCCTTATTGTATCAGACTCTCTCCCCTCCTGATGCAATTTTCACAGTGGTACCAATGTCCTGCTACTACAATCCTTCCAACGCCTGATTCCGATACAACCCTTGTGGATTTTGGTTGGTTCAGAAACTTAACAAGAGAAGCAACTAAAAAAAGGAAAGAAAGAAATTTTTTACCATTTTTTACCATATGTATACGGGCCGTATATCGTTTATACGGCCGTATACTCTCGGTAAAAAACAAATTTACCGATCGTATACAATGTATACGATGATTGTATACGGGCCGTATATTCTGATACGGCTCGTATACTATGGGTAAAAAATGGTTTATTCTCTTTAATCTATTAGAACGATCCTTGTCTTGAGAACCTGATTCTGGTTTAAACAATGGAATTTGTGGATCAACAGAAATAACTGAAAATAACTCGCCATTCTCTTGCACCTGTATACGTTGCAAGGTATAGAATGTTTGAAGTATTATTGGTTCAATACAAACTCTTCTGAAAGACAAGAATACAACGTTCATGTATCATATTCTTCATAGCCATATTCCCACTCACAAGTTGTTGATACATTCCGAATAACTAGCAGAAAAACCCGTACCAGTGATTGTTTATCTGTAACACCCCGAAAACGGATTTGGTAATCAAACTCTGTTAATACTAAAAGACGGGTAAAGTACCGTTAGCAGTAAAAATAACCCGGTAAATATTTAGATTTAAATAAGAAATCCTAATAATTTAAATACAAGCGAATCAAAGAATTAAGGAATTAAGTTTATAAGAGCCCGAGTCAACGGGACTTAAAATAAAACGGGTTTTTAACTCCCGGAAACCACTAAGTTAACTAGGTAAAATTAACCTAGTTAGTAATGGGTAATTAAATAATAAACTATGAGTTATAGTTTCATTTATGAATCTCTAAACATGAGGGACTAATATGGACAAGTAGGAAACTTGTTTTATTAAAAAAAATATATAAAACACACACACACGCATGTTTTACAAATATAAATTCTGATAGGAAATTGAATAGTAAGCATGAAAGATTCAAATCTTGACGCTGATAGGCGCAAGACGATATATTAAAAAAAAGATCTTTTCGAAAATGAAAGGTAGATATATAAATTAAACATGATGCGACACGATCACGGTTAAGAAATGTAATGTGAAGTGGAATCACATTATAACCAAGCGAGCGGTAAAAAGTAACTGGACTAATAAGTCTAGATAGTGAGACCGGTGAAGGTCAGCAATTCAAATCGAGAAATTTAGTTTGCTCGAAAGTGGAGGATTCGAAATAACTGAACCGAATAAATGAATTTGAAAACAAAAGAAATAGTTGCTAAAAGTGAAAAATTTCACTAAAAACCTTTAAATGGGTCAAGGTAACGGATTCACCAAGAGTTCGATAATATATAAAAGCGATGGATATCGCTAAGTTAACTAAACTAGTAGAAATAACGGAATTACGTTATTTCAAGTTACATTATGTCGTATGAGGTACGTAGATGTTCTGTAACCAAAAAGATGTTACCATAATTTTTCTGGTAATACTAACAATTGGTTAAAGTATGAGTAATGCTTAAAAGATTACTCAGGTCAAACGCATAGAGTTTAGAACTCGATGAACTAGGTAAGAAAGGTTTCGAGGACGAAACCTCTTTAAGGGGGGGGGGTAGACTTGTAACACCCCGAAAACGGATTTGGTAATCAAACTCCGTTAATACTAAAAGACGGGTAAAGTACCGTTAGCAGTAAAAATAACCCGGTAAATATTTGGATTTAAATAAGAAATCCTAATAATTTAAATACAAGCGAATCAAAGAATTAAGGAATTAAGTTTATAAGAGCCCGAGTCAACGGGACTTAAAATAAAACAGGTTTTTAACTACCGGAACCCACTAAGTTAACAAGGTAAAATTAACCTAGTTAGTAATGGGTAATTAAATAATAAACTATGAGTTATAGTTTCGTTTATGAATCTCTAAACATGAGGGACTAATATGGACAAGTGGGAAACTTGTTTTATTAAAAAAAAAATATATATAAAACACACACACACACGCATTGTGTGCGTGTTCTGATCGACCAGGAGAAGCTCCATGGGAGCTCAAACCCTAACTTCAATAAATCAACAAAATTGAAGGTCAAATCTAGCCCGAATCGGATGCATGAACACGTATTAATGATCACCTAGTCGTGGGGATCATAAGGTATGTTGAAATTTATGATTTAGTGACACTTTGAGATTATGATGAACAATCATAATCGAAATTCTGGAATGAATGTTGAATTTATGAGTGTTATTGTGATTATATCTTGGTTTAGAAACAAACCCTAGTTGAAAAACTTGATGAATTGGTGTCAACACTAGGGATTTGATAATTACCTCATTATGTGTTAAATGGGTTTTATGACAATATGGTGAACACTCAGATTAGAGTGTTAAATTGATGAATAGTGATTGTTATGATACAAGTTCTTGATGTAGTTCATGAACACTAGACATAGAGGTTGATTTTGATGTAAATCTTGGTGAAAATAACTAGTTATGAACTAATTAGTAAATATGTAAAATTATGCACATTAGGTGTTTGTTAAAATGCCTAAATGAGAACTAAAGTGTTGAAATTTAGAGAGAAAATGCGTATTTGAATGATATGGCAATTACGCGTGATATGAAACAATAGGGGTTCTAAACATCATATTGATTTAGACTAACTATGTAAAATCATGTGATTAAAAGTAGTTAGCTTTTGATAAGTTGAACAAATAAATGATGAAGTCGAATAGTAGACTCAACATAGAATTCGTAAGATGGAATAGTCGTGTGTGATAATGACTAGTCTAACCATCTTACTAATTATGATTATAGTTCGATGCTTGACAAGCTAGGTAAAGGCTTGGGAAGGAAGCGGGTCAAACGAATCAAGTGTAAAGGAAAAACGAGTTTCGGATGCAAGGTAAGTAAGACTTACACCCACTTGGAGTATACGTGTTTATTTTATAGGCGATGTATACGACAAAGGATTAGGTTCGAATTATGGGTTCCGACACGAACGAATTGGGTCGGAACGAATAAAAACGTTTTAAACCATGATTAATGGCGAAAGAGGCAAAAAACGGAAATTTAGTCAAGTATCGACAAAGGTAAATTAAAGTTCAAAGGACACCCATAGCATAAGCCGAATGGGTTAAAAATATAAGAAGTGACTTTAGGAGAAAAAGGGATCTAGTGAGAAAATCCGAAATGGGTCGGATGTGTGATTGGTAATTTGAAAACCATGTTTCGTTACATATGAAAATGTTGGGTTTTATAGGCCGAACGGGTTAAATGGTGGGGATAACGCCATTTGAGGAAATCAACTAATGTGGTGGTCAAGTCTTGTGTTACAGGAGCGAATAGTAATTTGGATAATTGCGTCGCCATAGAATATCGGTAATAAAAGCAAGGTGTCGAAACGGGTCACTAGGTTGACTCGAGCCAGGTACGTATAAATACGATTGTGGTTAAACATACATTTTTGGGTCAAATTATTAGCAAATGCCCTTCGTCGTAAATGGGGGGCTGAAGTTGACTAAAATGCCCTTGATGGGAAAATCGGGTAAACAACCTTTAAAGGTTGTTAGAAATAAGTGTTTTGATAGATTAAAACCTTAGGATAAGTATAAAAGGGGATGATATGGGACCTTAGTATCCAACGAGTTGAAACGAGTATTTTCCGTAAAATGACATATTTGAGGGATAGAACTGGGAATAAATAAACCCACCACAATCATAGTTGTGGTGGAAAACCAATTAATATGGATGGGTGGAATTACGATGCATACAAGGAACGGACGGAAATTAAGTTTAAAAGTGCATAAATGCCCTTAACGGGTCAAAATAGAAGTATTAGCGAAACGAGTTAAGAATGTGTAATAACCCGTGAATTGAGCCTTGTACAATAGGAAATAATCATAATAATATGTTTACAAAAGAAACAAGGGCCACAAACAAGTTTGTTAGATGAAATCACGAACGGGTCAAAAGTTGATAAAAAGTGTAATAAGCCGAGGAGTTAAAGTCTGAAATTTTATTATGTAGGATGTTGGATTTTAATTCCACATGATGGAGAATTAAATTACGGGCGCGTAGGAAAAAGAATCGGGTAAAACGGAGTAAAAACGAGAGAGTTATGCTCGTTTCCGTGAAATCGGGTCATGCTGGGAATATGCAGTAACTGTTAAGCAACAACCTGTGAAAAAGGGGGCTAGGCGTGACGCGAAGCCCCTTGGCGTCACGCGAAGCCCCTAGTTCTGGAAAAAAAATATTTTTTTGTTTGTTTTACCCATAGAACTTGTTTAAACTCATTATTTAACTATCAAAACTAACTTTTAAGT
Source organism: Helianthus tuberosus (assembly GCA_030545235.1). Taxonomy (NCBI): domain Eukaryota; kingdom Viridiplantae; phylum Streptophyta; class Magnoliopsida; order Asterales; family Asteraceae; genus Helianthus; species Helianthus tuberosus. The sequence goes on from CM060382.1 coordinate 50,589,618, forward strand.
TGGTTTTGATCATAGGTGAATGCCAAGAGTGCCCGGATGAAGATCAAGCTCAACGAAGAACCGAACACACGAGATTAAAGCTTCCGCACGGTGTTACGTTTCAACTTTTAAACGACGAACGTATTTATATTATGTTGAAAACTTTTAAGTTGTAAAAGTTTTAGACTACTCGTATTTTCTAAGGATACTTAATCGTAATTACATGTTGATTTTCGTTATTTATACGAAAACCTTTAAAATAATAACAAGGGTGTTACAAGTTGGTAATCAGAGCTCAAGGTTGTTGACAAAATGTGTTCGGTTCGAGGCTTGATCGCAAATCCGGTAAGTACATGTATATGGTAATGATTTAGTATGATTAAAGTGTTGAAGAACAACACATAGGGTTATCGTGTAATACACGTTACATCAATCAAATCGATAAAGGATAGATATAGTCAATGAAATTACGTGTGTTGACACGTTTAGTGGAAAAGCCTTGTATTATAATACGGGCGATTATTGATGATGACACTACTAACTTTTGTGAATGTTTTAATTGAAGGACACTCGCATCTGAAGATGACGAGAGTTGGACAAATTACGGATATGAGGATGAAACGGTCCGATGTATGACAAGCAAAGCATACTCATCAAGGATCTAAATCGTGTAGTGATCACGAACAAAGTTAACGGAAAAAGGAGAGCCTGATAGAGCAAGCATTATCAGGTGCACGTTTTAAATTATTGCATAAATAAGTAATATGCAACAAATATGTAGAAATTGAAAATTGCATATGTAGATTAAAAACTTGGAAAAACCCGAATAGAAAATGTATTCGGCATATTGTTTCCAAGAGAAACAAATAAAGGCATTACTTACATAGGGCGTGATGTGAAAACTATAAAAAGGTCATGCGTGTCATGTGTTAATCGCTTACTCTGGCTAAGTAAGTAGTGGCATATGATACCATGAACTTCTTATAGCGGACACATTTACATCCGATGTAGTAAGGATGGGGTGAATGGGACAAATTAAAAAGTACCCAAATGAAACAAATGAACAAAATAGTTGAAAATAATGTAAACGCACAGCCGGGTGACGGAAGCGTTTTACATTAGGATAATGAGCCCGATAGAAGGGACAAGGATTGATGTAAATGATGATAATCGTCATTCATAATTAATGAGGCCGCCAATGGTGGTCACGTAAAGGATAAAAGACATGGTCGAATAAAAGCGACGGATTTCGCTAAGATGACCAAGTAAATCGAAACAAAATCTTAATGCATACCGGAAGGGAGTGCAATGATAACGATTTCGATAAAACACCCGGTTGATGGGTAAGGAATTAAACGCATACGTAGACTGAGAAACAGGAACGCGAAATAGAAAGTCAAAAGACTCGGAATATGAGTCATGACTAAAAGATGACAAGACTTTTCACAAACATAAATTTTGGTAATTATGTTCAACCATTTCAAAGTTGGACGGGTCAAATAAAGAACGAAGTTTGACATTCATAAGTGATGAAAATTCACCCAAAATGAGTCAAACGAGTCAATTAAGGAATAATGCTTAATATAATAGGAAAACGCAAACCGGTGAAACCGGAAAGCTAAAAACAATAAGATAGAAGGACTCGGGTAATGGGTTGTAAAGGAGTATAAGTATGAACCGGGTAACGGTAAGCGTAGGACAAACCGACGTGTAAATGACATTAGAAGTCGTAAAGTAGGAAAGATAGTCCTAAAGTAAACAAATGAAACCTTAGACTACGGTCAAGGTCAACTAAAGTTCAAAAGCAAAAATTAAATGATTCCAAACATAACAAAGGATGCTTTAAAGCTATATATGTATAAATATACAATTGAATAAAGACTAGAATAAAAGATGATCTACGGGATCATCATAACCTACGGGATATTAATTAGTGTAAAGGTCTACGCGGCCAAAATGACCCACGGGTCATGAATTGAAGCAAAGGGATCATAAGGGCCTCGCCTTAAAGAGGTGAAAGCTTAAGAAATAGCCTACGAGGTTAAGTGAAGGAACCTACGGGTCAATAGTGTAAGGTGAGGGAACTTGTTACGATTCCCCGCGTAAACAAGAATGGAAAACAATAAATTATGGGTTGTCAATTTCCTTGATATGAGTAATTGACATAGTTAAAAAGAAAAATGTTAGACTAAAATTCAGTTTTAGTAAGAAATAACATTTTTACAAATATAAATTCTGATAGGAAATTGAATAGTAAGCATGAAAGATTCAAATCTTGACGCTGATAGGCGCAAGACGATATATTAAAAAAAAGAGATCTTTTCGAAAATGAAAGGTAGATATATAAATTAAACATGATGCGACACGATCACGATTAAGAAATGTAATGTGAAGTGGAATCGCAATATAACCAAGCGAGCGGTAAAAAGTAACTAGACTAATAAGTCTAGATAGTGAGACCGGTGAAGGTCAGCAATTCAAATCGAGAAATTTTGTTTGCTCGAAAGTGGAGGATTCGGAGTAACTGAACCGAATAAATGAATTTGAAAACAAAAGAAATAGTTGCTAAAAGTGAAAAATTTCACTAAAAACCTTTAAATGGGTTAAGGTAACCGATTCACCAAGAGTTCGATAATATATAAAAGCGATGGATATCGCTAAGTTAACTAAACTAGTAGAAATAACGGAATTACGTTATTTCAAGTTACATTATGTCGTATGAGGTACGTAGATGTTCTGTAACCAAAAAGATATTACCATAATTTTTCTGGTAATACTAACAATTGGTTAAAGTATGAGTAATGCTTAAAAGATTACTCAGGTCAAACGCATTGAGTTTAGAACTCGATGAACTAGGTAAGAAAGGTTTCGAGGACGAAACCTCTTTAAGGGGGGGTAGACTTATAACACCCCGAAAACGGATTTGGTAATCAAACTCCGTTAATACTAAAAGACGGGTATAGTACCGTCAGCAGTAAAAATAACCCGGTAAATATTTGGATTTAAATAAGAAATCCTAATAATTTAAATACAAGCGAATCAAAGAATTAAGGAATTAAGTTTATAAGAGCCCGAGTCAATGGGACTTAAAATAAAACGGGTTTTTAACTCCCGGAACCCACTAAGTTAACTAGGTAAAATTAACCTAGTTAGTAATGGGTAATTAAATAATAAACTATGAGTTATAGTTTCATTTATGAATCTCTAAACATGAGGGACTAATATGGACAAGTGGGAAACTTGTTTTATTAAAATATATATATATATATATATATATAACACACGCATTGTGTGCGTGTTCTGATCGACCAGGAGAAGCTCCATGGGAGCTCAAACCCTAACTTCAACAAATCAACAAAATTGAAGGTCAAATCTAGCCTGAATCGGATGCATGAACACGTATTAATGATCACCTAGTCGTGGGGATCACAAGGTATGTTGAAATTTATGATTTAGTGACACTTTGAGATTATGATGAACAATCATAATTGAAATTCTGGAATGAATGTTGAATCTATGAGTGTTATTGTGATTATATCTTGGTTTAGAAACAAACCCTAGTTGAAAAACTTGATGAATTGGTGTCAACACTAGGGATTTGATAATTACCTCATTATGTGTCAAATGGGTTTTATGACAATATGGTGGACACTCCGATTAGAGTGTTAAATTGATGAATATTGATTGTTATGATATAAGTTCTTGATGTAGTTCATGAACACTAGACATAGAGGTTGATTTTGATGTAAATCTTGGTGAAAATAGCTAGTTATGAACTAATTAGTAAATATGTAAAATTATGCACATTAGGTGTTTGTTAAAATGCCTAAATGAGAACTAAAGTGTTGAAATTTAGAGAGAAAATGCGTATTTGAATGATATGGCAATTACGCGTGATATGAAACAATAGGGGTTCTAAACATCATGTTGATTTAGACTAACTTTGTAAAATCATGTGATTAAAAGTAGTTAGCTTTTGATAAGTTGAACAAATAAATGATGAAGTCGAATAGTAGACTCAACATAGAATTCGTAAGATGGAATAGTCGTGTGTGATAATGACTAGTCTAACCATCTTACTAATTATGATTATAGTTCGATGCTTGACAAGCTAGGTAAAGGCTTGGGAAGGAAGCGGGTCAAACAAATCAAGTGTAAAGGAAAAACGAGTTTCGGATGCAAGGTAAGTAAGACTTACACCCACTTGGAGTATACGTGTTTATTTTATAGGCGATGTATACGACAAAGGATTAGGTTCGAATTATGGGTTCCGACACGAACGAATTGGGTCGGAACGAATAAAAACGTTTTAAACCATGATTAATGGCAAAAGAGGCAAAAAACGGAAATTTAGTCAAGTATCGACTAAAGTAAATTAAAGTTCAAAGGACACCCATAGCGTAAGCCGAATGGGTTAAAATATAAGAAGTGACTTTAGGAGAAAAAGGGATCTAGTGAGAAAATCCGAAATGGGTCGGATGTGTGATTGGTAATTTGAAAACCATGTTTCGTTACATATGAAAATGTTGGGTTTTATAGGCCGAACGGGTTAAATGGTGGGGATAACGCCATTTGACGAAATCAACTAATGTGGTGGTCAAGTCATGTGTTACATGAGCGAATAGTAATTTGGATAATTGCGTCGCCATAGAATATCGGTAATAAAAGCAAGGTGTCGAAACGGGTCACTAGGTTGACTCGAGCCAGGTACGTATAAATACGATTGTGGTTAAACATACATTTTTGGGTCAAATTATTAGCAAATGCCCTTCGTCGTAAATGGGGGGCTAAAGTTGACTAAAATCCCTTGATGGGAAAATCGGGTAAACAACCTTTAAAGGTTGTTAGAAATAAGTGTTTTGATAGATTAAAACCTTAGGATAAGTATAAAAGGGGATGATATGGGACCTTAGTGTCCAACGAGTAAGTATTTTCCGTAAAATGACATATTTGAGGGATAGAAGTGGGAATAAATAAACCCACCACAATCATAGTTGTGGTGGAAAACCAATTAATAGGGATGGGTGGAATTACGATGCATACATGGCCTTAACGGGTCAAAATAGAAGTATTAGCGAAACGAGTTAAGAATGTGTAATAACCCGTGAATTGAGCCTTGTACAATAGGAAATAATCATAATAATATGTTTACAAAAGAAACAAGGGCCACAAACAAGTTTGTTAGATGAAATCACGAACGGGTCAAAAGTTGATAAAAAGGGTAATAAGCCGAGGAGTTAAAGTCTGAAATTTTATTATGTAGGATGTTGGATTTTAACTCCACATGATGGAGAATTAAATTACGGACGCGTAGGAAAAAGAATCAGGTAAAACGGAGTAAAAACGAGAGAGTTATGCTCGTTTCCGTGAAATCGGGTCATGCTGGGAATATGCAGCAACTGTTAAGCAACAACCTGTGAAAAAGGGGGCTAGGCGTGACGCGAAGCCCCTTGGCGTCACGCGAAGCCCCTAGTTCTGGAAAAAAATTATTTTTTTGTTTGTTTTACCCATAGAACTTGTTTAAACTCATTATTTAACTATCAAAACTAACTTTTAAGTTGGTATTGATCATAGGTAAATGCCAAGAGTGCCCGGATGAAGATCAAGCTCAACGAAGAACCGAACACACGAGATTAAAGCTTCCGCACGGTGTTACGTTTCAACTTTTAAACGACGAACGTATTTATATTATGTTGAAAACTTTTAAGTTGTAAAAGTTTTAGATTACTCGTATTTTCTAAGGATACTTAATCGTAATTACATGTTGATTTTCGTTATTTATACGAAAACCTTTAAAATAATAACAAGGGTGTTACAAGTTGGTAATCAGAGCTCAAGGTTGTTGACAAAATGTGTTCGGTTCGAGGCTTGATCGCAAATCCGGTAAGTACATGTATATGGTAATGATTTAGTATGATTAAAGTGTTGAAGAACAACACATAGGGTAATCGTGAAATACACGTTACATCAATCAAATCGATAAAGGATAGATATAGTCAATGAAATTACGTGTGTTGACACGTATAGTGGAAAAGCCTTGTATTATAATACGGGCGATTATTGATGACGACACTACTAACTTTTGTGAATGTTTTAATTGAAGGACACTCGCATCTGAAGATGACGAGAGTTGGAAAAATTACGGATATGAGGATGAAACGGTCCGATGTATGACAAGCAAAGCATACTCATCAAGGATCTAAATCGTGTAGTGATCACGAACAAAGTTAACGGAAAAAGGAGAGCCTGATAGAGCAAGCATTATCAGGTGCACGTTTTAAATTATTGCATAAATAAGTAATATGCAACAAATATGTAGAAATTGAAAGTTGCATATGTAGATTAAAAGCTTGGAAAAACCCGAATAGAAAATGTATTCGGGATATTGTTTCTAAGAGAAACAAATAAAGACATTACTTACATAGGGCGTGATGTGAAAACTATAAAAAGGTCATGTGTGTCATGTGTTAATCGCTTACTCTGGCCAAGTAAGTAGTGGCATATGATACCATGAACTTCTTATAGCGGACACATTTACATCCGATGTAGTAAGGACGGGGTGAATGGGACAAATTAAAAAGTACCCAAATGAAACAAATGAACAAAATAGTTGAAAATAATGTAAACGCACAGCCGGGTGACGGAAGCGTTTTACATTAGGATAATGAGCCCGATAGAAGGGACAAGGATTGATGTAAATGATGATAATCGTCATTCATAAATAATGAGGCCGCCAATGGTGGTTACGTAAAGGATAAAAGACATGGTCGAATAAAAGCGACGGATTTCGCTAAGATGACCAAGTAAATCGAAACAAAGTCTTAATGCATACCGGAAGGGAGTGCAATGATAACGATTTCGGTAAAACACCCGGTTGATGGGTAAGGAATTAAACGCATACGTAGACTGAGAAATAGGAACGCGAAATAGAAAGTCAAAAGACTCGGAATATGAGTCATGACTAAAAGATGACAAGACTTTTCACAAACATAAATTTTGGTAATTATGTGCAACCATTTCAAAGTTGGACGGGTCAAATAAAGAACGAAGTTTGACATTCATAAGTGATGAAAATTCACCCAAAATGAGTCAAACGAGTCAATTAAGGAATAACGCTTAATATAATAGGAAAACGCAAACCGGTGAAACCGGAAAGCTAAAAACAATAAGATAGAAGGACCCGGGTAATGGGTTGTAAAGGAGTATAAGTATGAACCGGGTAACGGTAAGCGTAGGACAAACCGACGTGTAAATGACATTAGAAGTCGTAAAGTAGGAAAGATAGTCCTAAAGTAAACAAATGAAACCTTAGACTACGGTCAAGGTCAACTAAAGTTCAAAAGCAAAAATTAAATGATTCCAAACATAACAAAGGATGCTTTAGAGCTATATATGTATAAATATACAATTGAATAAAGACTAGAATAAAAGATGATCTACGGGATCATCATAACCTACGGGATATTAATTAGTGTAAAGGTCTACGGGGCCAAAATGACCCACGGGTAGGGATGAGATATTTTACCGAAATACCGGTACCGTACCGGTACCGTACCGATGCCGTACCGTACCGATCATAAACGGTACCGGTATCGGTAATAGATTTTTCAAAATTCGGTATCGGTAAAAAACGGTATCGGTACCGGTATTTTTCGGTAAATACCGGTATTATTACCGAATCTAATTTATTTCAGGTATGTAGTTCATCGGTAATAGTCTTGTTCAAGCTTCTTTTTTCTGCTTTAATTTATTTTTGACCCATGTTTGTATTTGGTATGTTTCACAAAGAGTCGAACAAATCTTTTTTTTATGTTTTCTGCTTTAGTAGTTTAGTTTCTGCTTTAGTTTAGTCGAACAAAGAACAAAGAGTATAACAGGCTTGATTTTTTATTAGCATGTTGATGATTTTAATTAGCATGTGAAGTTCTGAACCCATAGGCCATATGTATAAATTGCAATACATCAGACATCAATGTGGATTTCTAGTTGTTTATGGCATCTTCATCATCCGTAAAAAAACATGGAATCCATTGAAGGTAAAACAATGGATGACGTCAAAGCGGTACCAATGTGGTAAAGTACCGAAATACCGGTACCGATACCGGTACCGTACCGATACCGAATCTATAAATACGGTACGGTAATCGGTATCCACATTTCCTCAATTTCGGTAACGGTATTTACGGTATCGGTACCGGTACGGTACCGGTATCGTACCGATCTCATCCCTACCCACGGGTCATGAATTGAAGCAAAGGGATCATAAGGGCCTCGCCTTAAAGAGGTGAAAGCTTAAGAAATAGCCTACGAGGTTAAGTGAAGGAACCTACGGGTCAATAGTGTAAGGTGAGGGAACTTGTTACGATTCCCCGCGTAAAACGAGAATGGAAAACAATAAATTATGGGTTGTCAATTTCCTTGATATGAGTAATTGACATAGTTAAAAAGAAAAATGTTAGACTAAAATTCAGTTTTAGTAAGAAATAACATTTTTACAAATATAAATTCTGATAGGAAATTGAATAGTAAGCATGAAAGATTCAAATCTTGACGCTGATAGGCGCAAGACGATATATTAAAAAAAAGAGATCTTTTCGAAAATGAAAGGTAGATATATAAATTAAACATGATGCGACACGATCACGGTTAAGAAATGTAATGTGAAGTGGAATCGCATTATAACCAAGCGAGCGGTAAAGAGTAACTAGACTAATAAGTCTAGATAGTGAAACTGGTGAAGGTCAGCAATTCAAATCGAGAAATTTAGTTTGCTCGAAAGTCGAGGATTCGGAGTAACTGAACCGAATAAATGAATTTGAAAACAAAAGAAATAGTTGCTAAAAGTGAAAAATTTCACTAAAAACCTTTAAATGGGTTAAGGTAACGGATTCACCAAGAGTTCGATAATATATAAAAGCGATGGATATCGCTAAGTTAACTAAACTAGTAGAAATAACGGAATTACGTTATTTCAAGTTACATTATGTCGTGTGAGGTACGTAGATGTTCTGTAACCAAAAAGATATTACCATAATTTTTCTGGTAATACTAACAATTGGTTAAAGTATGAGTAATGCTTAAAAGATTACTCAGGTCAAACGCTTTGAGTTTAGAACTCGATGAACTAGGTAAGAAAGGTTTCGAGGACGAAACCTCTTTAAGGGGGGGGGGGGTAGACTTGTAACACCCCGAAAATAGATTTGGTAATCAAACTCCGTTAATACTAAAAGACGGGTAAAGTACCGTTAGCAGTAAAATAACCCGGTAAATATTTGGATTTAAATAAGAAATCCTAATAATTTAAATACAAGCGAATCAAAGAATTAAGGAATTAAGTTTATAAGAGCCCGAGTCAACGGGACTTAAAATAAAACGGGTTTTTAACTCCCGGAACCCACTAAGTTAACTAGGTAAAATTAACCTAGTTAGTAATGGGTAATTAAATAATAAACTATGAGTTATAGTTTCATTTATGAATCTCTAAACATGAGGGACTAATATGGACAAGTGGGAAACTTGTTTTATTAAAAAATATATATATAAAAAACACACACACGCATTGTGTGCGTGTTCTGATCGACCAGGAGAAGCTCCATGGGAGCTCAAACCCTAACTTCAACAAATCAACAAAATTGAAGGTCAAATCTAGCCCGAATCGGATGCATGAACACGTATTAATGATCACCTAGTCGTGGGGATCACAAGGTATGTTGAAATTTATGATTTAGTGACACTTTGAGATTATGATGAACAATCATAATTGAAATTCTGGAATGAATGTTGAATCTATGAGTGTTATTGTGATTATATCTTGGTTTAGAAACAAACCCTAGTTGAAAAACTTGATGAATTGGTGTCAACACTAGGGATTTGATAATTACCTCATTATGTGTTAAATGGGGTTTATGACAATATGGTGGACACTCGGATTAGAGTGTTAAATTGATGAATATTGATTGTTATGATATAAGTTCTTGATGTAGTTCATGAACACTAGACATAGAGGTTGATTTTGATGTAAATCTTGGTGAAAATAGCTAGTTATGAACTAATTAGTAAATATGTAAAATTATGCACATTAGGTGTTTGTTAAAATGCCTAAATGAGAACTAAAGTGTTGAAATTTAGAGAGAAAATGCGTATTTGAATGATATGGAAATTACGCGTGATATGAAACAATAGGGGTTCTAAACATCATGTTGATTTAGACTAACTTTGTAAAATCATGTGATTAAAAGTAGTTAGCTTTTGATAAGTTGAACAAATAAATGATGAAGTCGAATAGTAGACTCAACATAGAAATCGTAAGATGGAATAGTCGTGTGTGATAATGACTAGTCTAACCATCTTACTAATTATGATTATAGTTCGATGCTTGACAAGCTAGGTAAAGGCTTGGGAAGGAAGCGGGTCAAACAAATCAAGTGTAAAGGAAAAACGAGTTTCGGATGCAAGGTAAGTAAGACTTACACCCACTTGGAGTATACGTGTTTATTTTATAGGCGATGTATATGACAAAGGATTAGGTTCGAATTATGGGTTCCGACACGAACGAATTGGGTCGGAACGAATAAAAACGTTTTAAACCATGATTAATGGCAAAAGAGGCAAAAAACGGAAATTTAGTCAAGTATCGACTAAAGTAAATTAAAGTTCAAAGGACACCCATAGCGTAAGCCGAATGGGTTAAAATATAAGAAGTGACTTTAGGAGAAAAAGGGATCTAGTGAGAAAATCCGAAATGGGTCGGATGTGTGATTGGTAATTTGAAAACCATGTTTCGTTACATATGAAAATGTTGGGTTTTATAGGCCGAACGGGTTAAATGGTGGGGATAACGTCATTTGACAAAATCAACTAATGTGGTGGTCAAGTCATGTGTTACATGAGCGAATAGTAATTTGGATAATTGCGTCGCCATAGAATATCGGTAATAAAAGCAAGGTGTCGAAACGGGTCACTAGGTTGACTCGAGCCAGGTACGTATAAATACGATTGTGGTTAAACATACATTTTTGGGTCAAATTATTAGCAAATGCCCTTCGTCGTAAATGGGGGGCTAAAGTTGACTAAAATGCCCTTGATGGGAAAATCGGGTAAACAACCTTTAAAGGTTGTTAGAAATAAGTGTTTTGATAGATTAAAACCTTAGGATAAGTATAAAAAGGGATGATATGGGACCTTTGTGTCCAACGAGTTGAAACGAGTATTTTCCGTAAAATGACATATTTGAGGGATAGAACTGGGAATAAATAAACCCACCACAATCATAGTTGTGGTGGAAAACCAATTAATATGGATGGGTGGAATTACGATGCATACAAGGAACGGACGGAAATTAAGTTTAAAAGTGCATAAATGCCCTTAACGGGTCAAAATAGAAGTATTAGCGAAACAGGTTAAGAATGTGTAATAACCCGTGAATTGAGCCTTGTACAATAGTAAATAATCATAATAATATGTTTACAAAAGAAACAAGGGCCACAAACAAGTTTGTTAGATGAAATCACGAACGGGTCAAAAGTTGATAAAAAGGGTAATAAGCCGAGGAGTTAAAGTCTGAAATTTTATTATGTAGGATGTTGGATTTTAACTCCACATGATGGAGAATTAAATTACGGACGCGTAGGAAAAAGAATCGGGTAAAACGGAGTAAAAACGAGAGAGTTATGCTCGTTTCCGTGAAATCGGGTCATGCTGGGAATATGCAGCAACTGTTAAGCAACAACCTGTGAAAAAGGGGGCTAGGCGTGACGTGAAGCCCCTTGGCGTCACGCGAAGCCCCTAGTTCCGGAAAAATTTTATTTATTTTGTTTGTTTTACCCATAGAACTTGTTTAAACTCATTATTTATCTATCAAAACTAACTTTTAAGTTGGTTTTGATCATAGGTGAATGCCAAGAGTGCCCGGATGAAGATCAAGCTCAACGAAGAACCGAACACACGAGATTAAAGCTTCCGCACGGTGTTACGTTTCAACTTTTAAACGACGAACGTATTTATATTATGTTGAAAACTTTTAAGTTGTAAAAGTTTTAGATTACTCGTATTTTCTAAGGATACTTAATCGTAATTACATGTCGATTTTCGTTATTTATACGAAAACCTTTAAAATAATAACAAGGGTGTTACATTATCCATACTATTCTTCATAGCCATATTCCCACTCACAAGTTGTTGATACATATCGTCCGTTCAAGTTGAGCTTCCTGATACATATCGTTCGTAAGAAACTGTTCGTGCACTGAACCTTCAGTTGTGTACCCTTCAATCTTGTTGAGTATTTTTCTAACTTTATGCTTGCATCCACCACAGAGAATATTAACTTTGTGTGAAAGAGTTTGGAAACCGGACGGAATCTATGAAGAAACTGTTGGAATTTGTGGATTTCGGTTGGTTCAGAAACTTAACAAGAGAAGCAACTAAAAAAATACAATTGATTTCTCTTCCGGTTACCAGGCCTATCATCTCCATCTACGTTTGGTTTCCTCAACGAAGAACCATCAGCCATTATCAGCCCTTTTTTCCTTTGGTTTCTGGTTGATTTTGAGGGTGAGGGTTTTGAATTGATTCATGCGCTCAAGTTTCAACTACTGGAATGAAAATTGGTAAAAAATGGTTTATTCTCTTTAATCTATTAGAACGATCCTTGTAACCATCAACCGTTCAAGTTGATATAGGAGAGTACTGAACAACCGAGATAACAGCTCCGGTATTTATCACCAACCCATCTTTGGTAGTGTTTGTTTGAGAACCTGATTCAGATACACAACGATCTCTTTGCTTCGTCCACTAGAAGTATTTGTGTATGCATTCTTTTGGTAATTAACAACGCTAATTAGAAAAAAAAATCTGTAAAAATTAATCATATCGATTGCTATAACAGGATGGATGTGACACACATAGATAGATAAAATGTCACAGTTGTCAAGACTGTTTGTCGGGTTTCCAATGCTCACACAGGGTGATAAACAACGCTGATACACGTAACATCTAGTTATATTCAGATTTAAACAATGCCCGCCTCAACTGAGATAACGGACATCCATCAAGCTCAAAAAGAAAACTTGTGTTTCCCATAGTCACAAAAGATTGCGGTTTGTATTTCGCATAGCCACTGTTTCCGTAGTAAAAACGGTTGCGGTTTGTATTTCGCATAGCCATCGTTTCCGTAGTAAAAAACGGTTGGGTTTGCACATTCAATCTTCAATACTTCGGTAAAATACCACTAGTAGAAGAACCCGACACGTCTTCATGTAACAGAGAATGTTTTAGAAATTGAAGGAAAATGAAAAGATTTGTTGAAATCGAATTTGACAACTATGACAGCTTATTAAAAGTATCGTGTATTGTAGTTTGGAAAGATGACCGAACAGAGATCTGAATAACAAACTGTGGAGAACTTGTTTGTGTCAGGTTCTTCTGCTAGTTACTCGGAATCGATAAATAACCAACACGAAGATCTCTGCGATCGCTAAGGTTTTCATCAACGGACTGATCGGTAACGTTACTCTACCTGTGCTCCGATTTAAGCGGCATGTTCCGATCAACGTTTATCGACATTGTTAAAGGTGATGAAGAGTTTAGAAACCCTAGAATGATTGTGTTTTTACGGGAATAAAACGTGGTACTTGAAAAAACGCCAATATATACGGCCCGTATATAGTTATACGGCCCGTATACCATTGGTAACATCAAAAACCCACAAAAATAAATCAATTGAGCCGTATACGTTTTACAAATCGTATACACATGTATACGACCCGTATAACTGTATACGAGCCGTATATAATAAAACAAAAAAAACATTCCCTGCGCATTTTCCTATTCAAAAACATTCTATACGAGCCGTATAATTGTATACGGCCTGTATACAATAGGGGATGTGAAAATAAGATATAGGGTATGTGGGAATAAGACATCCCCTTAAATAAATGGATAATAATTAGAAAATATAAGGAGAAACGTTATTGAACGCAATCAACAATCACGGAGACCTGATTGTTATGCCTTTTCAAATAAGGACTCATCGTGCGTTTTGGTGTAAACCTCATCGACATAAATTGATATTTACTCTAGATATTATTAGGAACTCAGCAATAGCAAGGATAAGGACAAATAGATATTATTGGTTGATTTTATCAAAAGTCGTCTAAAATTTGTTGTGACATTTAGCACCAAATTCACAGAGTTGACGTGTGATTTCTCAACCACAAGTCTTGGTCTTGAAAAGAACATAAAATTACAAAATAAATACTCGAGTGCATAAGACTGGAAGGTATAGTGTGGGGAGATGGGCCGCTATGTTACTTGTTACGTAAGCGGGTGTGAGGATGTGCCTAAAGGGATGGACCAAGGGAATGAGGGATGGGGCTAAATATATATATATATATAGGTAAAGAGTACTGTACAAATGCCCTTATCGTACATTACGTACGCGCCAATCTCAGCCGTCAGATCATCTTCCCGCAATGAAAATCGCATGTTGTTTTTTTTTTTTTGTAATAATTTCGCATGTGATAATTTTGATGAAATAACAGGTGTTTTTTTGTAACAATTTCGCATGTGGTAATTCAATTTCGCATGTGGTAATTCAATTTCGCATGTGATAATTTTGATGAAATAGAAGGTTGTTTTTTTGTAACAATTTCGCATGTGGTAATTCAATTTCGCATGTGATAATTTTGATGAAATAGAAGGTTGTTTTTTTGTAACAATTTCGCATGTGGTAATTCAATTTCGCATGTGATAATTTTGATGAAATAGCAGGTTGTTTTTTTTTGTAACAATTTCGCATGTGATAATGTTGGTAACAATTTCGCATGTGGTAATTCAAGTTCACATGCGATTTTCAATGCGGGAAGATGATCTGACGGCTGAGATTGTAGCGTACGTAATGTACGATAAGCGCATTTGTACGTTAACCGGCCTCTATATATATATATATATATATATATATATATGTGTGTGTGTGTGTGTGTATGTATGTATGTATGTATTTATAGGTCTGTGTGTGATGGAGGGGGACGTCGAAAACGGCTGCAGGGAGCCGCTGAAGACGAGGACGGGCCAAGGGGGCGGCGGTGTTTCGGGGCAGCGCCATGCCTCGCCGGCCCTTGGCCGTCCGCCACACCGACTGGTCTAATTCCAAGTTCTTTTATATTATACATCTTAAGTTAATTCAATTAACGATTGTCTATATGACTGACAATATGCTACGGAAAAAAATTAAAATATATGAAACATCAAATCATATGTTAAAACTTGGAAAAAAATAGACGAAGAATAAATTGTGTAAAAAATAGACGAAAGATAAATTATGTACGTCAAATATCACATTACTTGATAACAACTAGCAAGCACCTTTGTTACATTGAAAAAAAAATGATGGTTATCTAATCCATCACTTTATTTTATTAAAACAAAGACGATTATCAACTAATGGTAGGTAGACGGGCAATAAACTGCGCCGTTACCTCTTTCTGAATAGGAAATTCTACCCTGCTAAACACAAAATTCCGCCACATGGTGGTGTTACTATTATTATTATATACAAGTTAAATCGATCAAACACGTACATGAATATGCGTGTTTGAGGTGAATAGCTACAAAATTACAAAGTAAAATGATATCGTTATGGGGCTATGAGTTACCATGTAGTTATCGCGTATGTATATCAGTGTAATCTAGTGAATTTTTCTGTGGTTGGAAAATTTATAAGAAAAAAAACACTTTAAAATAAGTGGATGCAATTATACATACATTTATATAATCAATTACAAAACTTTAAGAAACAAATTATAAAAAATGAGTAACTGATATTAAATATTTTAGAAGTACTACAGTTCATGAACGATGACTTGCATAGCAAAAAAAAAATATGCTTGAACAATAATTTAAATCGTATTTTAAACACATAATAATATTTATCTTACACACATTGTAATTTATTCTACACTTTAAATTAAGTTATTTTTTAATTTGAAAAAAGTATATATATTGAAAAGGTTTTACAAATTTAATTTACTTAGTTATTAAAGAGGAAGAATACAAATTAATTATCTATGTAACTTTACCAATATACCCTTAAAATAAAAAAATATAAATATTAAATGAAATGAAACATTCTTATTGATTAAAACTTTTTTTTTTCATCTTATAAATAATTTCTTCTCATTTGAACCCTCCACTATAACATTAATTATACATCTTTGATGATACAAAAAATAACTTATTCATCTCTTTAGTGTATACTTTGTAATTCTAGGCTTACACATGGATAGTTTTTATAATTTACTCTGAAGTCTGAACTATATTTTTTTTTGAACGGCGATTGACTCCAACAGTCGAGAGGATCACACCCACATTGCATGGGTCCCTAGTCCCCCTCGGGCGAGGCATCCGAGGTTGACCATAGGCGCTCTTGCATTTGTATAAATAAAACACAGAATAAAAAACAACTATATAATTACAATTTCACCATTCAATGTGCTGGAAAAATAGAATTATTGTGATTTTTGATAATTAAAGCCCATTATTATTGTTAATTATTATGAAAAATAAAATTAATCATTGTTTAATATAAAACAAATTCCAACGTATGACCACCATACAATTTGCTAATCATCATAAAACAATAATTTTGGTAGAGTTGTGATGTGAGATTAAACTAAAAGAATATTTGGTAATTTATTGTGATATTAAACCCAACACGTCGTGGCTTAATTCTTAGAGCCACTTAGTATATAGAGTTTAAGGGTGGAGATACAATAAGAAGTTAATTTGGCTAGGAAGGCTAGGAAGTGATCTTGACCATTCATTAAGTTAATCAAGGGCTAAGATTAAATCAGGGAAATTGAAAGTAAGAAAAGAGGCGCGTGACTTTTTTCAGGGGCATTCTAGTCAAGTAAGCCAATAGTTTCTCTCTCCTCCAATTCCCCCACATTTTTTAAACGTTAATAACTCTTTCATACGACATTATTTTTTTATAAAAATTGCACCAAAAAAACGAGCGTTTTTTATCTTTAAAACGAGTATACTATTGCTATATTTTGAAAAAAAAAATTTAAAACCCAGTTGCGTAAAACGCAATAGAAAAACACCCAGTATTGTAAAATGCAATGAAAAAAAAAACCTTAAAAATGACATTTTTCTAAAACGCAATGCACCAAAAACACATAGAAATGACTTATTTGTAAAACGCAATGGCCAGAAAACACAAAGAAATGTTTTATTTCTAAAACGCAATAGCCTAAAAACTCAAAAGAAAATGTACTTTATAAAACGCAATGGACAAAAAACCCATAAAAATGTGTTTTACCTAAAACGCAATGCACAAAAAACACAAAGAAATGTCTTATTTGTAAAACGCAATGGCCAGAAAACACTTAAAAATTACTCATTCTAAAACGCAATGGACTGAAAACACCTAAAAATATGTTCTACCTAAAACGCAATGACTAAAAACACTTCAAAAATGTGTTTTACCGAAAACGCAATAACTAAAAACACTTAAAAATGTGTTTTACCTAAAACGCAAGCTCAACCCCAGCCAGGGGCTCTGCCCCTTGGACCCCGCCAGGGGCTGCCGCCCCTGGGACCCCGCTACCGGGGGCTGCCGCCCCCGGAACCCCGCCAAGATCGTAAAACGCAATGACTAAATCAAAAACCCAGTTCGTAAAAATGAAATTGAAGAATTTGTTACCTGGATCGAAATGATTTCTTCAACAATTGACGAATTTTGAATGATTGAAACACTTATCAGCTCTCGAATCGAACGAATCGAGTAATTATCTTCAAAATCACCGGAAAAATGAGATTTTGTATGAATTTAAACTGGGTTTTCTTCAAAAAAGCTGAAGAACACGTTGATCGGGTGTTTGAATCATTGATTGGTGATGAAAATCGCACTATAATGTAGTGATTATTGAGATAGAAAGTGAAAAAATTGTTGAAGATGGTGGGTTTTGAAGTTACTGAGTTTTGAAAATGAAGAAGAAAGGGTTAGATTGACTAAAATACCCTTTTTCTTTATTTTAATTGTTGCCACATGTCATCCCCTTATTGCTTCATATCCTTCCTAGCAAAATTAATCTTCCTATTTGATCTTTTCCCTAGAGTTTAAACCAGAGTTTTAAAAAATTCACATTATAAGATTAAGAGGACTCTGTTTTATGTGTCAACCTAAATATGGTTTATATTAAAGAAATATGAAATTGTTAAAAAGGTTAATTTTAGTTTATTGTTTGGTTAAAAATATATGTTTATAGTTTTGCTGATAGGAATTTAATTTCTTAAAAATTTACCACCATGATAAAATAATCGTATATCAGTATTTCCCCCTATATTAATTTGTAAAATTTACTATACTCACAATTATACTATTCAATTTTAATAGGTTTTTATTGGTGCATCATGCATGTCATCCACTTCCATTCATCAATAACACATCAAATACTTTTCTTTTTCTCTTTAGAATGCTAGGATATTGGGCCCACCATCCAAATGCACATTTGCAGGTTACGTTGTTTTTTTTTTTTTCCTTTCTAAACTATGATACAAGACTTTATTATGGATTATATGTTAAGAATGTCTTATTATAGTAACTAAATATTGAATGTGCTAATGGTAGTTTGAGAGTTGAGACATATAAAGCTATAGGGTGTGGTCATAACCCTCATTACCACTATTATTCTTCACGTCAGTGTCATGTAATCCATCTCTAATCCACCATCCAAAACTACTACCCTAAGGGTGTGGTCATGACCCAAAACACTAGCCCCTTATTTATTTTAATTTATCTTTGTCTAAAGAAAAAAAAATGACTTGTTGAAAAATGAACATGATGACCATGGTTGTCATGATTTAATCCATACAAACCATGGTGGATCAAGCAAGGGGGTGGTGTAGCCTTCCATTCATATTCTTAGGTGACAAATCATGTCCCAACCATAACCCCCACACCCTTTAGCTTATAAATCAAATGTAATATTTATTAATTGTTGGTTTCTTTTTTCTTTAAAAACTCTAATTGAATTGTAACTTTATTGTGGATTATATGTATGCAAGTTAGAATGTCTTATTATAGTAAGTAAAAAATATTGAATGTGGTAATGGTATTTTGAGAGTTTAGACATATAATAAATCAAATGCAATATTTATTAATAATAACAATAAATTAGTATTTAATACCATCGATTAATTTCATTACGTAGCAAAATTTGTTTCTTTTAATATTACTGATTATTTTCTTAGGTTCTATCCAATTTTGTTACCTTAAAACTATTTCATTGTTTTGATTTAGTTATTGTTTTCCATGATACAATAAAAAAATTTACGTTTATTTTCGTTTGTTTGACAGTCCCGTTGCAACGCACGGGATCCTAAAAACTCGTTATAATTAATTTAAAGGATTCATTTGCTACAACGGGACTTGAGCGCCACTGCAAAAACGTGACCATTTTGGTGCGAAGCTGTCTCGGTGGTGTTGTACCATGAGCA
This sequence comes from Helianthus tuberosus, assembly GCA_030545235.1. Classification (NCBI taxonomy): domain Eukaryota; kingdom Viridiplantae; phylum Streptophyta; class Magnoliopsida; order Asterales; family Asteraceae; genus Helianthus; species Helianthus tuberosus. Next base: position 50,609,097 of record CM060382.1, read on the forward strand.
CAAATGCACAAACAATTAACCCTTAAATCATGTGTAGTCACAAAGCCTTAAGGGATGGGGGTGGTCACTAGTGATAGAATTCTATCACTCACAATATTCAATCATCTCCTGCCATGTCATCAGCCACTATTCTATCACTAGTGATAAAAATTGTAGTGGGGGTGGTTACTAGTTATAGAAAATAGCTATTTAAAAATAGCTAACAAAAGTTGAGGGGCTAATTTGCACTTTTCATCAAACTTCTATTAATTCAATTACATAAACGACAAAACGATCTCTGCAAAACAAAAGAAATCAACGCGTTATCATCTCAACGCATTTTCAATTCAACGCGTGATGAAGGCAGCGGCTGTCACACCCCCAAAATCCACATGCGGAGTATCACCGCTTGGAGGCGTGACTGACCAGGATCAAACCACTAATCATATTGAACAAGTAAATAATTAATTGTAAAAGTCCAACCAACACGATTAGTGTCCAAATCAAACATAGTTTAAGTTATGAGCGGAAGCATAATGTTCAAAACCGAATCAAAAGTTTAATTATCCAAATGTTTAACATGGCACACAGCTGTCCATGTCCCACAACGACTCTTCCTTGTGCAAGCTCCAGCTAAGTACCTATAGACCTGCAAAGCATGTAGTAACGAGTCAACAACTAGTTGAGTGAGTTCACGTTTGGTTGTCCAGTTTATAGTTATTCCGAAAACACAGTTTGTTCTTTACCAGCTATCCAGCCGTGGGGGTTACCCCATAGTTCGAAAAACGTTTATTAGTTACCCGTTCTTACGTTGGCTATTCCAGCCCGGCTCTATGGCCGTGGGGGCTACCCCATGTTTAATTCACCAGACTCGTTACCATATCGACTACTAACGTTCGTCATGTTTAAGTGCCCCAACGTCTGCGTCTATCATCACTGACGTGCCATAGTCCATTAGTCCACACCCGTCCTCTGCGGCACGGTGTGAGGTTTGTTAAACCTAATAGCGCTATTTAACTAATGACCCGTTCGCCATTGGCCTCGGCGATTAAGTCGATATAAAAGGAGGGACTTCGTTGATAGAGTTCTAGTCTAGTATAGTTAAATCCGTCTCATACTGGACGAGGAATCTATGTTCCTGATTACGTCTCAACGGGACGAGGAATCTATGTTCCTGATTACGTCTCAACAGGACGAGGAATCCCTATTCCTTAACCCATTCCCAACCCCTGGGAATCCCATGCTTTGTAACGAAGTGTGAACTCACCTTGGTTTGCTCGGCATATAACACAGAAAGGTCAAGTCTAGCAGCTAGTGGTCAACCACGTCCTAACATGGTTATCATACAAGTCAGGTTTCGGTGTCAAGTAGTACACACAAGCATCACATAGATAGCACATAAGAAACACATACAGATCATGGCCACACGCAACATCACGTTTAACAGTTATAACACATTCGAGATTGGGGTCGCACAAGCTTAGTGGCTTTGTGCGAGTCGTCTATTAGAGCCCAACAAATCTTCATGTATGTACACGACCCAAATAACAAATAACAACTAAACAATTTGTGCGACTGATCATGACCTTGTGCGACTGGTCATGACCTTGTGCGATCAGGTCCTCTTGTGCGAAGGGACTTCTTGTGCGAGTGAATTTAAATATCCGAAATTTATGCTATTTGGTTATATCATTCACCAGTTTCCATCTTTACCCAATAATCAATCAACACAATTACCAGTTTCCAACCATGCATCTAATCGATCAAATAAGTGTTTTAACAACAAATATTTATAAACCCTATCTTGTATATTCATCAAAATATCAAGATCATCATCCAAGACATAATCATTATCACACCTAACTCCTAGTCTTTGTGCACACCCCTCGATACCAACATTTATTTGCACATGATAGACATCACAATGATCAAGACCTTATACTACTCACATCAATATACACATGGCCGATCCTATTGATAAAATCACATGAATAAATCTGATACTACAAGACCCTCATTGGGCCACTTCCAATTCAAGCCATGTGCGAGTGTCTACCACTTCCAGATTGATGCAAATTCAATATACATGGCCAACAATACAATACATAATATCATAAATCCTTATTTTAATCCGTAAACACTACACATGTTTCGATTAACATCATTATTAAAATAATCGGATATGTATAAAACCGAGATAGTGGATTGACAACCTATTACCATTCTATATCATTCATACTAACATAACATAACCATACGTTATCATATAATCATCATCCTCATGTAACATATCACAGCCGATATCACAAGCATTCGGTTTTCATTCATATTATCATGACAATACATCATCATCCAAATAACAATACATCACAGCCGGTTAATATACAATCGGTTCTTGATCATTAACATACAAATTCCAAGTTATATGAACATTATCAATTACACATGTGAGTCGAGTTCATGAACTTCAATCATATATGTCAAACACATAACATTCATAGATCATCATGTAAGCTTACACATCATCTACTATGCAATTAAACGATTAGAACACTAACCGATATAGCACAAGAATGGTCCGAATCCAATAGATCTTCAATGGAAAGGAGAGGTGTGGCTGCCGTCAAGTTAGAGAGAGAGAGGAGAGCACTAGGGTTTGTGTGTTATGAGAGTTGCAACAAATGAGAAGTTTAACTCCATAGTGTTATGCGATATGGGGGAGTGGGCCGAACCCTCACTTGGGCTGCCCATTGGTCCGAATACAAGTTGTGGCCCAAAAGGGCTTGTGCGATCGGGTGAGTGTTGTGCGCTTAAGCCTAAACCATTTATATACATACATACATACATACATACCTTTAAACAAACACAAGCACGTATTAACATAACGTTCACATAAACATTCGCCTTCATAAAAATCACATATCGTACACATACGTTTCATCAAAGTACAAAGATCGGTTTGGAAATACGAGTTGTCACATTATCCCCAAGTTGAAAGAAATTTCGTCCCGAAATTTAGCACGTACTCACTGAGGAAGCTAGTTAAGTTGCATGGTTTTCCTGGGGTGTCACATCCTCCCCCCGTTGATATGGAATTTCGTCCCAAAATTCCGTAGCTTCAGCCTCAGTAGTGGTTGTACCGGTTGCGAACAGTTGGGGATACTTTTGTTTTATCTGATCTTCGCGTTCCCAGGTGAACTCTGGGCCGCGACGTGAGTTCCAACGAACTCGAACGAGAGGTATTCTAGTACGCTTGAGGACCTTAACATCCCGGTCCGTGATTTCAACAGGTTCCTCGACGAATCGTAACTGCTCGTCGATCGTGAGCTCCTTCAAAGGAACTACGTGGGTCTCATCTGATAGACATTTCTTCAGATTCGACACGTGGAAAACATCGTGAACTGCACTGAGTTCTGCTGGTAAGTTCAGTCTGTAGGCCACCTTGCCTATTTTCTCAATGACTTCGAAAGGTCCAACGTATCGTGGGTTAAGTTTGCCCCGTTTACCAAAACGAACCACACCCTTCCAGGGTGAAACTTTGAGTAGTACACGCTCCCCAACCTGGAGCTCTAGTGGTTTTCTGCCCTTATCGGCGTAGACTTTCTGACGGTCACGAGCTGCCGCCATTCGTTGTCGTATCTGAGCAATTTTCTCTGTTGTGTCCACCACATGTTCTGGACCAGTAATCTGACTATCCCCCACCTCTGCCCAACAAAGAGGTGATCGCATTTACGCCCGTACAATGCCTCAAACGGAGCAGCTTTAATGCTGGTGTGGTAGCTGTTGTTGTACGAAAATTCCACAAGTGGCAGATGCTTTTCCCAGCCGTTGCCAAAGTCAATCACACATGCCCTAAGCATGTCTTCGAGGGTCTGGATGGTACGTTCCGACTGCCCATCCGTTTGTGGGTGATAAGCGGTGCTCATATCTAACCTTGAGCCAAAGGACTTGTGCATTGCTTGTCACAGTTCTGATGTAAAACGTGCATCTCGATCCGAGATGATGGAGATGGGCACCCCGTGCCTCGAGACAACTTCCTTGAGGTACACTTCTGCTAGAGTGGAGAACTTATCCGTTTCTTTGATAGCCAAAAAGTGAGCAGACTTTGTGAGTCGATCCACGATCACCCAAATAGTATCGTTACCACGTTGAGATCTAGGCAGGCCAGTAACAAAATTCATGGAAATTTGCTCCCATTTCCATTGTGGTATCTCTGGTTATCGGAGTCGGCCTGAAGGTTTCTGGTATTCCGTCTTGACTCTCGCACAAGTCAAGCACTTGCTAACGTATGTTGCTACGTGGTCCTTCATGCTAGGCCACCAGTAGGGTAGTTCTGAGGTCGTGGTACATCTTATCCGAACCAGGATGTACTGAGTAGCGAGACTTGTGTGCCTCATCCGTCACAAGCTCTCGTGGGGTTGCCATAAAGTGGGACCCAAATGCGTCCTGTTACGTAGTAAGCACCGTCTTCCTTTTGTTCTAATCGTTGCCTTGAGTCGCGTAGGGCTTCAGCCCTGATGTTTTCTAGTTTCAATGCTTCTACCTGAGCATCTCGTATCTGTGCAGGAAGACTAGATTGGATAGTGAGTTGTAAAGCTCGTACGCGCTTAGGCGAAGTGTCCTTTCGACTGAGGGCGTCAGCCACAGCGTTGGCTTTGCCTGGTTGGTACCTGATCGAGCATTCGTAGTCATTCAGCAGTTCGACCCATCGTCGTTGTCGCATATTAAGTTCCTTCTGTTTAAAGATATGCTCGAGGCTCCTGTGGTCTGTGTAGATGGCGCACTTGGTACCATACAGGTAGTGTCTCCATATCTTAAGTGCAAAAACAACCGCTCCCAGCTCTAGATCGTGTGTAGTGTAGTTCTTTTCATGAACCTTGAGTTGGTGTGAGGCGTAGGCTATAACTTTATCCCGCTGCATCAATACGCAACCAAAACCCTGAATGGATGCGTCACAATAAACCATGAAGTCGTCGGTGCCCTCTGGCAATGAAAGGATAAGTGCACTGCAAAGTCTATCCTTTAAGTGCTGAAACGCTAACTCCTGTGCGTTTCCCCAGCGATAAACAACGCCCTTCTGCGTTAGTGAAGTAAGAGGCTGAGCGATCTTAGAAAAAAAAAATCCTTGATAAATCTCCTGTAGTAACCTGCCAATCCCAAGAATTGGCGAATTTCCGTTGGCGTACGAGGTGCAGGTCAGCTCTTGATTGACTCTACCTTGGATGGATCAACGTGAATCCCATCCTTGTTCACTACATGACCTAAGAAATGGACTTCACGAAGCCAGAAGTCACATTCTGAAAACTTGGCGTACAACTGTTCCTTTCGAAGGAGTTCCAAATAAGTCGTAAATGTTGCTCGTGTTCCTCCTGATTCTTAGAATAGATCAGGATGTCGTCTATGAATACAATAACGAACTTGTCTAGGTACGGCTTGCACACTCGATTCATCAAATCCATGAAGACTGCAGGTGCGTTTGTCATCCCAAAAGGCATGACCAAGAACTCATAGTGGCCACAACGGGTTCTAAAGGCTGTTTTGGAGACGTCCTCTTCTCGGACTCTCAGCTGGTGATACCCCGATCTCAAATCGATCTTTGAATAGTAGCTCGACCCTTGCAGCTGGTCGAATAAATCGTCAATGCGTGGAAGAGGGTAGCGATTCTTCACTGTTACCTTGTTCAGTTCACGGTAGTCGATGCACATTCTGAACGTACCGTCTTTCTTCTTCACCAACAGCACTGGAGCTCCCCAGGGCGAAGAGCTAGGACGAATAAAACCCTTATCTAAGAGTTCTTGTAGTTGCGTAGATAGCTCTTTCAACTCTGATGGAGCTAAACGATATGGTGCACGAGCTATGGGTGCCGCTCCAGGAGCTAGCTCAATTTGAAACTCGACTTGCCTATGAGGCGGGAGACCAGGCAATTCCTCAGGGAATACCTCAGGGTAGTCGCGTACAATAGGGAAATCTTCTATCCTCTTCTCTTTCTTCGAGGTGTCAGTAACGAGAGCCAGAATGGCAGTGTGGCCCTCACGCAAACACTTTTGGGCCTTAAAGGAAGAGATGATGCTCACAACAGCACCACTCTTGTCGCCACGAATCATGAGAGGTTCATCACCTGGGCGAGGAATACGGACAATCTTTCCGTTACAAATAATCTCTGTTTGATGTTGAGGTAGCCAATTCATACCAATAATGATGTCAAAACCATCACAATGTTGGGGTAATTCCTAGCATTACCCTGTCCAATCACGAACACTCGACCCCTGGCACCATTGTCGTCGTTATTACCCCCGTTGTTGCCTCTATTAATGTTCCCGTCTCCTTGGTTGTGGTTCTGATTCTAGTTCTGGTTCAACTGTGGACAGTGTCTCTTGAAGTAACCTTCAGCACCACACTGATAACATCCCTTGTTACCCTTGCTATTGCTGCTAATTCTATGAAGCTTATGGCTGTTGTTGTCGGTTTTGGTTTGCAGGACGTGAGCTTCCACAATCTTTGACTTCATGACCAAGCTTGTTGTATCTCTGACCACGATCTTTGCTGCACGACCACTGTGGTGCAAATTACATCGATTCCATCCTGCCCTTGACTACTAGAAGGTTGCTGACCAGGACTCTGGTAGTCATTGATCTTTCACTGTTGTTTCTGGGACTGAGCCGTAGTCGAACCCTTGTTGGAGGTTCCATCCCACTTCCGTTTGTTGTCACAGGAAGTAGCGGAAGTAGTAGTAGTAGCACCGATACGTTTAGGCAGCTTGTTCTGTTCCACTGCTTGGTCTGGGAGACGATGAGCAAGACGAGTAACATCCTGGATAGTAACAAGGTTAGCAGAAGTCACATGACTTTGAATTTCTTGTACTAAACCTTTGAGGTACAGCTCGATGCGCTTGATGGAAGGATCTACCATAGTTGGACATAACACTGCCAGTTCGTTGGATCGTTTCGTGTACGCTTCTATCTCTGACCCCGTCATCTTCAAGTTAAAGAACTTCACTTCCAGTTTGCGGATGTCATCACGACTACACTATTCACGTTTGATCAGTTCCTTAAAATCATTCCAAGGGGTGGCATTAGCAGCCGCCAGTCCCAGCATTTGGACTTGCGCGTTCCACCAAGTTAGCGTAGTACCTTCGAGAGTACCAGTGGCGTACTTCACCCTACGAGCCTCAGGGCATTCACACATCTCGAAGACCGATTCGAGCTTTTCAAACCAATGGAGGAGTCCAACAGCTCCTTCAGTGCCGCTGAAAGTAGTAGATTGGCAGTCCATAAAGTTTTAAATGTGCACACAGGTGACTGAGCGTTCTGACCTTGTTGCGCGAGGAAGAAAAGACAGGGTTAAGTGCGAGAGTTAGGTCATGAGAGTAGGATCTAACATCCTAGGGTAGGTTCGTAATAGCAGGTTATACCTCCTGCCTGAGCGGCTGCGAGTGCTGCCGTAACTTGTTCGTTGATAAGAGCCGTCAGCTGGCTTGAGTTAGGTTCGCACGTTCCCTCATGATCTTCACATCGAAGGAAACACAAATAGGAAAGGTATCGCGAATGTGTGTAAATGTGGAGTGACAGAAGGAAGCAAGCACATATATGTTTTCAAACTATAGTTGCTACGTTTATCTAAGCATACCATAAATAATGTTCTATGTAATCTAGCAAGTAGGCAATATAAAACGTAAACCATATCACCTAGAATGTCGAGCCTTGCACATGGAGTGAAGCGTCGTTGTGGATCGTAGAGCACTGTACAGGTTATAGTCTGGTTTTAACAAAAACGTTTTCCTTTATTAAAACCAAGTTCTCTATAACCAATGGCTCTGATACCAATCTGTCACACCCCCAAAATCCACATGCGGAGTATCACCGCTTGGAGGCGTGACTGACCAGGATCAAACCACTAATCATATTGAACAAGTAAATAATTAATTGTAAAAGTCCAACCAACACGATTAGTGTCCAAATCAAACATAGTTTAAGTTATGAGCGGAAGCATAATGTTCAAAACCGAATCAAAAGTTTAATTATCCAAATGTTTAACATGGCACACAGCTATCCATGTCCCACAACGACTCTTCCTTGTGCAAGCTCCAGCTAAGTACCTATAGACCTGCAAAGCATGTAGTGACGAGTCAACAACTAGTTGAGTGAGTTCACGTTTGGTTGTCCAGTTTATAGTTATTCCGAAAACACAGTTTGTTCTTTACCAGCTATCCAGCCGTGGGGGTTACCCCATAGTTCGAAAAACGTTTATTAGTTACCCGTTCTTACGTTGGCTATTCCAGCCCGGCTCTATGGCCGTGGGGGCTACCCCATGTTTAATTCACCAGACTCGTTACCATATCGACTACTAATGTTCGTCATGTTTAAGTGCCCTAACGTCTGCGTCTATCATCACTGACGTGCCATAGTCCATTAGTCCACGCCCGTCCTCTGCGGCACGGTGTGAGGTTTGTTAAACCTAATAGCGCTATTTAACTAATGACCCGTTCGCCATTGGCCTCGGCGATTAAGTCGATATAAAAGGAGGGACTTCGTTGATAGAGTTCTAGTCTAGTATAGTTAAATCCGTCTCATACTGGACGAGGAATCTATGTTCCTGATTACGTCTCAACAGGACGAGGAATCTATGTTCCTGATTACGTCTCAACAGGACGAGGAATCCCTATTCCTTAACCCATTCCCAACCCCTGGGAATCCCATGCTTTGTAACGAAGTGTGAACTCACCTTGGTTTGCTCGGCAGATAACACAGAAAGGTCAAGTCTAGCAGCTAGTGGTCAACCACGTCCTAACATGGTTATCATACAAGTCAGGTTTCGGTGTCAAGTAGTACACACAAGCATCACATAGATAGCACATAAGAAACACATACAGATCATGGCCACACGCAACATCACGTTTAACAGTTATAACACATTCGAGATTGGGGTCGCACAAGCTTAGTGGCTTTGTGCGAGTCGTCTATTAGAGCCCAACAAATCTTCATGTATGTACACGGCCCAAATAACAAATAACAACTAAACAATTTTTGCGACTGATCATGACCTTGTGCGACTGGTCATGACCTTGTGCGATCAGGTCCTCTTGTGCGAAGGGACTTCTTGTGCGAGTGAATTTAAATATCCGAAATTTATGCTATTTGGTTATATCATTCACCAGTTTCCATCTTTACCCAATAATCAATCAACACAATTACCAGTTTCCAACCATGCATCTAATCGATCAAATAAGTGTTTTAACAACAAATATTTATAAACCCTATCTTGTATATTCATCAAAATATCAAGATCATCATCCAAGACATAATCATTATCACACCTAACTCCTAGTCTTTGTGCACACCCCTCGATACCAACATTTATTTGCACATGATAGACATCACAATGATCAAGACCTTATACTACTCACATCAATATACACATGGCCGATCCTATTGATAAAATCACATGAATAAATCTGATACTACAAGACCCTCATTGGGCCACTTCCAATTCAAGCCATGTGCGAGTGTCTACCACTTCCAGATTGATGCAAATTCAATATACATGGCCGACAATACAATACATAATATCATAAATCCTTATTTTAATCCGTAAACACTACACATGTTTCGATTAACATCATTATTAAAATAATCGGATATGTATAAAACCGAGATAGTGGATTGACAACCTATTACCATTCTATATCATTCATACTAACATAACATAACCATACGTTATCATATAATCATCATCCTCATGTAACATATCACAGCCGATATCACAAGCATTCGGTTTTCATTCATATTATCATGACAATACATCATCATCCAAATAACAATACATCACAGCCGGTTAATATACAATCGGTTCTTGATCATTAACATACAAATTCCAAGTTATATGAACATTATCAATTACACATGTGAGTCGAGTTCATGAACTTCAATCATATATGTCAAACACATAACATTCATAGATCATCATGTAAGCTTACACATCATCTACTATGCAATTAAACGATTAGAACACTAACCGATATAGCACAAGAATGGTCCGAATCCAATAGATCTTCAATGGAAAGGAGAGGTGTGGCTGCCGTCAAGTTAGAGAGAGAGAGGAGAGCACTAGGGTTTGTGTGTTATGAGAGTTGCAACAAATGAGAAGTTTAACTCCATAGTGTTATGCGATATGGGGGAGTGGGCCGAACCCTCACTTGGGCTGCCCATTGGTCCGAATACAAGTTGTGGCCCAAAAGGGCTTGTGCGATCGGGTGAGTGTTGTGCGCTTAAGCCTAAACCATTTATATACATACATACATACATACATACCTTTAAACAAACACAAGCACGTATTAACATAACGTTCACATAAACATTCGCCTTCATAAAAATCACATATCGTACACATACGTTTCATCAAAGTACAAAGATCGGTTTGGAAATACGAGTTGTCACATTATCCCCAAGTTGAAAGAAATTTCGTCCTGAAATTTAGCACGTACTCACTGAGGAAGCTAGTTAAGTTGCATGGTTTTCCTGGGGTGTCACATCCTCCCCCCGTTGATCTGGAATTTCGTCCCAAAATTCCGTAGCTTCAGCCTCAGTAGTGGTTGTACCGGTTGCGAACAGTTGGGGATACTTTTGTTTTATCTGATCTTCGCGTTCCCAGGTGAACTCTGGGCCGCGACGTGAGTTCCAACGAACTCGAACGAGAGGTATTCTAGTACGCTTGAGGACCTTAACATCACGGTCCGTGATTTCAACAGGTTCCTCGACGAATCGTAACTGCTCGTCGATCGTGAGCTCCTTCAAAGGAACTACGTGGGTCTCATCTGATAGACATTTCTTCAGATTCGACACGTGGAAAACATCGTGAACTGCACTGAGTTCTGCTGGTAAGTTCAGTCTGTAGGCCACCTTGCCTATTTTCTCAATGACTTCGAAAGGTCCAACGTATCGTGGGTTAAGTTTGCCCCGTTTACCAAAACGAACCACACACTTCCAGGGTGAAACTTTGAGTAGTACACGCTCCCCAACCTGGAGCTCTAGTGGTTTTCTGCCCTTATCGGCGTAGACTTTCTGACGGTCACGAGCTGCCGCCATAGACAACCACTCGAATTTAAAAGTCACTGTGGCCCGAGAAAAACTAAAAGAAGTTCAGAGTAGACAAAAGAGCTATGCAGATCAAGATAGACGACCACTCGAATTTAAAATTGGTGACCACGTATTCTTAAAAGTATCAGCTTGGCGTGGCGTTCGTAGATTTGGAATTAAAGGGAAGCTTAGTCCCCGTTTCATCGGTCCGTTTGAAATCCTTGAAAGAATTGGAGAAGTGTCATATCGAATGGCTTTACCGCCTCAACTCTCTCACGTTCATAACGTTTTTCATATCTCCTCGTTAAGAGGATATAATTATCATCCACTCCATGTCATTAGTTATCCGTTACTTACAATTCACGAGGATTTGTCCTACGAAGAGGAGCCAAAGCCATTTTAGATCGACAAGAAAGGGTTTTGCGTAGGAAAGTAATTCCATTTGTTAAAATCCTCTGGAAAAATCACTCTGAACACGAAGCAACATGGGAATCTGAAGAATCAATTCGTTCTCTATACCCCAATCTATTCTAGTAATAGAATTTTAGGCGAAGTAACGGTAAATCTTGCTCTTTGATATATGTTCAATTGTTTCTGTTTACGGTCATTCATGCTTTACCTTATGTGAATATATCTTAGCTATGATCAAGCATATCTATGTAGGAGATATCAGTACCAATAGTCACTCTTGTTATCTGTAAGTTTATGTTGATTTTCTGTATGATTAAATATGTTATTAAGATACGTAGAGGAAGGACCATTAGGGCACATATGTAAGGTAATTAACAATTATAGTCATGAACATAATTATGAATTCAGATACACCTGTGTGTTTAGGAGATTTTTGTTATATAAGTTTGTAACTTTGCTATGAAAATCCCGTTCCCGTTACTTATGCGATATGTTTGAAAAAAATTTCGAGGACGAAATTTCTTTTAAGGTGGTAATAGTTGTAATAACCCTAAATTTAAAAATCATTATTCTAGAAAATAAAAGAATAATAATAATATATATTTATATTATGACCTATCTTTCTGTATATCAACCAAAACTATTATTTTATTTATAAATTACCCACTAGGAAACCCTAATTAAGACACCAAAGTAATTTCGTACAAACCCTAAAATTTTCAGAATTTTCAGAATCAGGATTAGGGCCCCTAAAACTCAGGGGGGGTATTCCCTACTTGACGATTATCTTAATAACTTGCGGACGAAGTTGAAATTTTAAAATCTGTCGACTCAGCTAGGCTAGTCCCACACGTGGCAACCCAATGCACAAAATAAGTTGCCACGCGGGCCGCGTAAGAATAGTCTTAATGTCACGCGGGCCGCGACAAGGTCAAAATTCGACTATAAATAGAGGATGTTGGGACTTGATTCTGGGCACAAAAACGACGAAGAAACTCCAAATACGCGCTGAGATATCGTCCAATTACTCTCAAAACACACACGAAACACAAATTAGTATAGCGGGGTGCTGCAGAACAGGGTAATAACTCGATCACTATTACGATTCATTGTCCGATCGATCAATATATCCAATGAATGTTTAAGTGCTGCCCACATTAGGGTTATACTTTGTCGTTCGTCGTTAATTCGATGGATGTTTAAGTATCGTACTTTGTCGTTCGTCGTTAATTCGATGGATGTTTAATTATCGCACTTTGTCGTTCGTTGTGAGAATTTGATCTCGTGAGTTATCGTAAAGGCTGTATTAAGTTACTAACCTAGTTGTGTACATGTTATTTAAATTAGGTTAAAAGACTAATCAGTAGTCTAAACTCTGCCCGTATAAATCTGAAATATTATCACAAGGTAGCATTACTTTGGAATTTTTAAGGTACGGATCCTTACCCCACTCCTTATTGTTTCATATTCAAATTGTTATAAAACCATTAAATTCGTACACTCCTCACGTCTTTGATTATCGATTCATTTGACAGTCCGTTGAATTCCTATTCTAATCATAACTTTGGATTTAGCTTTCATGTCATGCGATAGTTTTCTGTTAAGTTGTACTCATTATCGCATGTTCCAATATATGTTACGTACTGTTATGAAAATATTTTTATAAGTTATGTGAATAAGTCCATTTGTACTCTGATACCCTGAGTATCGCTTCTCGTGGAGTGTCCCACGAGCATGCTGTTGCGGCATCGACATCATGTGATCCATCTGTGACGGAGAGATCAGTTCACGGCGTCTCTTAAGTACAAGTGTGGTACATATAAGCTATTAGGAGGCGTATGGATCGATCCTAGGATTTAAGTATAAGGAGGTGGATAACGGGTATGCCAACTCGCCATCTCATGTGATAATTATGCAGGAGTAGCTACCTGTGTATTGTCACGTTTTAAGTTTGCTCATGGGTACATCCGTAAGATATGATTATGAAATTACGTTATTTGAATCAAGTTTCATCCGAATAACAATTCTATAAAGCGTTATTTGTTAATTGAGCCTAATATTCCGTACTGAGCATTCGGCTCATTCCGTAAACTTTTGTATATACAGGTACGCAGGTTACTTTGGGCGGGGAAAAGAGAGAAGAATAAAGCCTAGGACTAAATCTGAAGATGTTAGTTAATCAAGTCGAATGTGTCAGCTTGTATATTAACCTTAAGTTTAGTTGTCGTGTGATTGTATCCTTATCAAATAAATAAATGGAATTATGACTTTTGTTTATGATACTGTTATTGTGACACGTCAGCCCTTCCGGGTTGGGGTGTTACAGCTATGGTACCAGAGCAAAGGCTCTTTCCTGTAGAAAACTTGAAGATAGTAATAAAAACCTGTGAGGAATGGGTAGATATCTATGATAGGATTCAACTTGGTCTCTTATTTGGTTTAATTCCTATGTTTATTCGTATAGATATGCCTCCTCGTCGTCCGCTACGTAGGAGTACTCGTACTAACCATGCACGTAACAACACTTCTTCGAATGAGACTCCAGTTGATCCAAACGTAATTAATGCTATCAACCAAGCTGTTGCCGGATTGCTTCCAAATCTTGTTGCTCAAACAGCTGAGGCCGTTATTCAACAAACTCGTCATCCAGAACGTAATAACACGAATCCAACCTCTGGTGAAGAAACTCGTGAGAATACCACGAACCATACTACCTATAGTATATACATATGGATCGCTAAATTCCAAAAACAAAAGACGAAATCCTTTAGTCACGCTACTAATCCAGTCGAAGCAAGAAACTGGATAGCTCATGTTGAAAAGATCTTCGGAGTTCTTGGAGTTCCGGAGCAATACAAAGTTAGATTGGCTACCTACAAACTTGAAGATGACGCACAAACTTGGTGGGAAGGATATAAGCAAGTCAAAGGAGGGGATGATTTTGACGCTAATCTTTCATGGGTCGACTTTCGTAATATCTTTTACGACAAGTATTTTTCGACCGCTGATAAAGAAGCTTATATTAGGGAGTATGCAGTAATTCGACAGGGGAGTGATGAACCAGCCTCTGAGTTCATTACTAGATTTGCAAGGTTGGCTAGTATTGTAGGAGAAGTTGCAGGATCGGCAGAAGCCTAGGCAGAAAAATGCAAGTGGGCAGTCAATGATCGAATTCGGAAGTCGATCATGTACATGAAATTTAAGGATATCACCGAAGTTGCCGATGCAATCAAAACTTTTGAGTTCGAGAGGAAAGAATTTTTATCTCGAACTGAGGATAATAAGAAGAGAAACAGAGAAGGACAATTTAAGCAGGCAATCGGCCAATCATCCACTACGCCACAGCATCAAGACCGCAAAGTGCAAGGAAATCAAAACTCTGGAAATCAGGCACGTCCCTGGCAACCTAGAACACAAAACCCGAGGCCTGCTCAAAACCAGATTCAGTTGTATACAGAACCTATTCGAGCTCAACCACTGAATCAACATGTAAACCCGAATCAGATTACATATCCTCTATGTAATACTTGTGGTAAGAGACATCAGGGCGTATGTCACCGAAGTACAGGAGCATGCTTTAGATGTGGCCAAACTGGACACATGATCAAGGAGTGTACTAAGAAAGACACTAAGAAGAATAACCAACCCAATGTTGGAGGAAGAGTTTTCGCACTTTCTGCTACTGATGCTGCTAATGCCCCAGGTACTGTGTCGGGAACCCTTCAGCTTGGTAAACATAGTATCTATGTGTTATTTGATACAGGAGCGACCCATTCTCTAGTATCCCACTCGTTTACTAAGTACCTTCCGATAAGACCAACTCTCTTAAATCATACTTTAACCATTTCCACTCCCATGGAAAATTCATCCGTAATCAGTTACGTATATAAAGATTGTCTGATCCGTATTGAATCTATTGTGTGTAAGGCAGACTTATTTCCAATACATATGTGTGACTTTGATGTTATCCTAGGGATAGATTGGTTGTATCGACATTGCGTAACTATAGATTGTCATTTCCGCCGTGTTATTTTCGGTGATCTTCATCATCCTGATATTATATATCAGGGAACTCAAGCTCATAAATCTCTTAAAATTATCTATGCGCTTAAGGCTCGAAAATTCTTATCAAACGGTTGTGCTGGATTCCTAGCATCGATTAAGGATACTTCTGCTAGTGTTAAGAGTATCGATAACCACTCCGTTGTTCGTGAATATCCTGATGTATTTCCGGATGAACTTCCGGGATTACCACCCGACCGTCAGGTTGAATTCACCATCGACTTGATCCCTGGTGCTGAACCTATTTCTAAAGCTCCATACCGTATGGCCCCGATGGAACTGAAGGAGTTGAAGGAACAATTGCAAGAATTGTTAGATCTAGGATTCATAAGACCCAGTGTTTCACCTTGGGGTGCTCCGGTCTTATTTGTGAAGAAGAAAGACGGTAGTATGCGTTTATGTATTGACTACTGAGAGTTGAACAAGATTACTATTCGTAATCAGTATCCTCTGCCTCGCATTGATGATCTCTTTGATCAACTTCAGGGGGCTCAGTTCTTTTAAAAAATCGACCTAATGTCCGGGTACCATCAGTTAAAGATCAAAAATGATGATGTTCCCAAGACCGCCTTTCGTACTCGATATGGTCATTACGAATTTTTGGTTATGCCCTTTGGGCTAACTAATGCACCAGCAGTCTTCATGGATTTGATGAATCGCGTATTTCACAAATTCCTAGATAAATTCGTTATTGTTTTTATCGATGACTTTCTGGTGTATTCTAAGAGTCGTGAAGAGCATGAAGCACATCTACATGCAGTACTTGGAACCTTGCGACATGAGAAGTTGTACGCTAAGTTTTCCAAATGTGACTTTTGGCTTAGCCAAGTGGCATTTCTAGGACATGTCATATCAGCAGAGGGAATTATGGTAGACCCAACAAAGGTTGAAGCTATTACAAAATGGCCAAGACCCACTTCTGTTACCGAAATACGAAGTTTCTTGGGTCTTGCTGGCTATTACCGAAGATTTGTTGAAAGATTCTCGGTAATTGCTTTACCACTCACAAAACTCCTAAGGAAAGGGGTGAAGTACTCATGGAATGAGGAACAAGAGAAAAGCTTTGAAGAATTGAAGAAACGACTCGTATCCTCTCCGATACTCGCTCTCCCTTCTGGATCAGGAGGTTACCAAGTCTATAGTGATGCCTCAAAGAAAGGATTAGGTTGTGTGCTAATGCAACATGGGAAGGTTATAGCTTATGCCTCTCGACAGTTGAAGCCTTATGAAGTTAACTACCCTACACATGATTTAGAATTAGCCGCAGTCGTCTTTGCACTTAAGATTTGGCGACACTATTTGTATGGTGAGAGTTGTGACATCTTTACCGACCACAAGAGCCTCACGTACATATTTACGCAGAAGGAGCTAAATATGAGGCAAAGAAGGTGGTTAGAACTTTTAAAATATTACGACGCAAATATTCAATACCATCCAGGCAAAGCCAATGTTGTAGCTGACGCATTGAGCCGAAAGAATTCCGGGACTATATCTTGCTTACAAATTCAGCCTCATATTATGAGGGATCTCGAAAGGATGAACATTTGGCTTCAGGTTAGTAAATCTGATGGATATCTAGCTAGAATGCAGATTGAACCTGACCTCATATCACGAATCAAAGATGCACAAAAGCAAGATGGAGAACTTTGGGCAATTGTGCAAAATCTTGAGGTGGGTAAGCAATCTGAATTTAGTATAGACCATCATGGGGTAATTTGGTGCGGTAAAAGACTTTGTGTACCCGATGACTCCAGCCTTCGTGAGTCATTGTTAGCCGAAGCTCACAGCTCACCATTTTCAATTCACCCAGGATCTACCAAGATGTATCGAGACTTAAGACAGAACTTCTGGTGGAATGGCATGAAGGAAGACGTTGCTCGATACGTAAGTAAATGCCTCACTTGCCAACAAGTGAAAATTGAACACAAACGAGCAAGCGGTCTGTTGCAGCCATTGGATATTCCCATATGGAAGTGGGATGAGATCACAATGGATTTTGTTACCGGTTTGCCTAAGACTTTCAAGAAGAATGATGTTGTATGGGTTGTTGTCGATAGATTGTCGAAGTCAGCACATTTTCTACCGATTCAGCAAGGATTTTCGGTTAATAAGTTATCTGAAATATTTCTTCAAGAAATTATTCGACTCCATGGCACACCATCTTCCATTGTTTCCGATAGAGACCCACGTTTCACCTCACGATTTTGGAAAGGTTTTCAGGCAGCTTGGGGTACACGACTGAAGTTTAGTACGGCCTTCCATCCACAAACAGATGGGCAGTCGGAACGCACGATTCAGACCTTGGAAGACATGCTCCGAGCATGTGCACTTGAATGGTCTGGAAACTGGGATGAATATCTATGTCTTGTTGAGTTCGCTTACAACAATAGTTGGCAAGCAAGTATTGGCATGGCAC
This sequence comes from Helianthus tuberosus, assembly GCA_030545235.1. NCBI lineage: Eukaryota > Viridiplantae > Streptophyta > Magnoliopsida > Asterales > Asteraceae > Helianthus > Helianthus tuberosus. The sequence goes on from CM060382.1 coordinate 50,627,037, forward strand.
CTTTTGAGCTTTTGTATGGTCGGAAATGTCGAGCACCGATATGCTGGGATGAAGTTGGAGAAAAGATTATTGAAGGGCCAGAACTAGTTCATATTACAAATGAAAAAGTCACTGTGGCCCGAGAAAAACTAAAAGAAGTTCAGAGTAGACAAAAGAGCTATGCAGATCAAGATAGACGACCACTCGAATTTAAAATTGGTGACCACGTATTCTTAAAAGTATCACCTTGGCGTGGCGTTCGTAGATTTGGAATTAAAGGGAAGCTTAGTCCCCGTTTCATCGGTCCGTTTGAAATCCTTGAAAGAATTGGAGAAGTGTCATATCGAATGGCTTTACCGCCTCAACTCTCTCACGTTCATAACGTTTTTCATATCTCCTCGTTAAGAGGATATAATTATCATCCACTCCATGTCATTAGTTATCCGTTACTTACAATTCACGAGGATTTGTCCTACGAAGAGGAGCCAAAGCCATTTTAGATCGACAAGAAAGGGTTTTGCGTAGGAAAGTAATTCCATTTGTTAAAATCCTCTGGAAAAATCACTCTGAACACGAAGCAACATGGGAATCTGAAGAATCAATTCGTTCTCTATACCCCAATCTATTCTAGTAATAGAATTTTAGGCGAAGTAACGGTAAATCTTGCTCTTTGATATATGTTCAATTGTTTCTGTTTACGGTCATTCATGCTTTACCTTATGTGAATATATCTTAGCTATGATCAAGCATATCTATGTAGGAGATATCAGTACCAATAGTCACTCTTGTTATCTGTAAGTTTATGTTGATTTTCTGTATGATTAAATATGTTATTAAGATACGTAGAGGAAGGACCATTAGGGCACATATGTAAGGTAATTAACAATTATAGTCATGAACATAATTATGAATTCAGATACACCTGTGTGTTTAGGAGATTTTTGTTATATAAGTTTGTAACTTTGCTATGAAAATCCCGTTCCCGTTACTTATGCGATATGTTTGAAAAAAATTTCGAGGACGAAATTTCTTTTAAGGTGGTAATAGTTGTAATAACCCTAAATTTAAAAATCATTATTCTAGAAAATAAAAGAATAATAATAATATATATTTATATTATGACCTATCTTTCTGTATATCAACCAAAACTATTATTTTATTTATAAATTACCCACTAGGAAACCCTAATTAAGACACCAAAGTAATTTCGTACAAACCCTAAAATTTTCAGAATTTTCAGAATCAGGATTAGGGCCCCTAAAACTCAGGGGGGGTATTCCCTACTTGACGATTATCTTAATAACTTGCGGACGAAGTTGAAATTTTAAAATCTGTCGACTCAGCTAGGCTAGTCCCACACGTGGCAACCCAATGCACAAAATAAGTTGCCACGCGGGCCGCGTAAGAATAGTCTTAATGTCACGCGGGCCGCGACAAGGTCAAAATTCGACTATAAATAGAGGATGTTGGGACTTGATTCTGGGCACAAAAACGACGAAGAAACTCCAAATACGCGCTGAGATATCGTCCAATTACTCTCAAAACACACACGAAACACAAATTAGTATAGCGGGGTGCTGCAGAACAGGGTAATAACTCGATCACTATTACGATTCATTGTCCGATCGATCAATATATCCAATGAATGTTTAAGTGCTGCCCACATTAGGGTTATACTTTGTCGTTCGTCGTTAATTCGATGGATGTTTAAGTATCGTACTTTGTCGTTCGTCGTTAATTCGATGGATGTTTAATTATCGCACTTTGTCGTTCGTTGTGAGAATTTGATCTCGTGAGTTATCGTAAAGGCTGTATTAAGTTACTAACCTAGTTGTGTACATGTTATTTAAATTAGGTTAAAAGACTAATCAGTAGTCTAAACTCTGCCCGTATAAATCTGAAATATTATCACAAGGTAGCATTACTTTGGAATTTTTAAGGTACGGATCCTTACCCCACTCCTTATTGTTTCATATTCAAATTGTTATAAAACCATTAAATTCGTACACTCCTCACGTCTTTGATTATCGATTCATTTGACAGTCCGTTGAATTCCTATTCTAATCATAACTTTGGATTTAGCTTTCATGTCATGCGATAGTTTTCTGTTAAGTTGTACTCATTATCGCATGTTCCAATATATGTTACGTACTGTTATGAAAATATTTTTATAAGTTATGTGAATAAGTCCATTTGTACTCTGATACCCTGAGTATCGCTTCTCGTGGAGTGTCCCACGAGCATGCTGTTGCGGCATCGACATCATGTGATCCATCTGTGACGGAGAGATCAGTTCACGGCGTCTCTTAAGTACAAGTGTGGTACATATAAGCTATTAGGAGGCGTATGGATCGATCCTAGGATTTAAGTATAAGGAGGTGGATAACGGGTATGCCAACTCGCCATCTCATGTGATAATTATGCAGGAGTAGCTACCTGTGTATTGTCACGTTTTAAGTTTGCTCATGGGTACATCCGTAAGATATGATTATGAAATTACGTTATTTGAATCAAGTTTCATCCGAATAACAATTCTATAAAGCGTTATTTGTTAATTAAGCCTAATATTCCGTACTGAGCATTCGGCTCATTCCGTAAACTTTTGTATATACAGGTACGCAGGTTACTTTGGGCGGGGAAAAGAGAGAAGAATAAAGCCTAGGACTAAATCTGAAGATGTTAGTTAATCAAGTCGAATGTGTCAGCTTGTATATTAACCTTAAGTTTAGTTGTCGTGTGATTGTATCCTTATCAAATAAATAAATGGAATTATGACTTTTGTTTATGATACTGTTATTGTGACACGTCAGCCCTTCCGGGTTGGGGTGTAACAATATAGGAGTTGTTTTTTAGTGGAATGCATGTATAATTTGATGGTTTGGATGTGAATGCTCTTAGAATACCTATCTAAATATCATAACTATAGAGAATATACATTAGAGATCTCTATTAGACAACAAATAGCAGCTAAAAAATTTTAGTCATGTACTTGAATAGTTTAAAACTAAATAATTAGGATGAGAGGGGTGCTCCCCTCTAGGTGAGTGGTAAAATCTAATCGGAGCCAATCAAATTCGTCCATGTTAACTCTCATCTCAAACTCCCCTCAAGCACTTAATCACAAGGGGTGCTCTACTCTAGCCAGGCTCTAGGCGAGTGGTAAACAATTTTTTTTAAAGAAACGAAATAAATGTATGGTTGGTGAGAATGAATAATGTGGCACATGATGTTTTTTTTTCCATATCTGCATGTTCTCTCAATTCAGAAAACAAAAATGACAACAAAAAAAACATAAAAAAATCCCCAATAACTTTCATTTTGAAAACTGTAATAGGCTATGGGGGTATGGGATAAACTCCTTAGGGGCTTTATCAGGACACGTCAACCAGGGGGTTTTATCACGTTCTCTTAACTTGCAGGGTGTGGGATAAAGCCCCCTCAATGCCTATAGCGCCCCTTATCTTGACCAACTTACCTCAATCAAGACAAAAACACTCGTTACCATGATGAAGCCTCATCAATGGCGCTCCACCGTAAATCAGAGAATGTGGGGGTGGTGACGCTATAAAATGTGAGGTGGAATGCGTGACACCTCCACACCCTCCTTAGAATTTTAGATATTTTCTGATAAAAAAACGACAAAAAAACATTAAAATATCTCCAATAGTAACTTTAATTTTTATATATTTAAAATAATAATAATATTTGTGGATTTATTACTCAAGGGATGATGAGTATATATCAACACACCCACCCCCTCTATATATATTGCATCATCTGCATCTCTAACATTTCTCCAACAACATGATGATGATGATGATTACTTCAATGTGGGAATCCATGGCTGCTTGGTTGACTCCCACTGTTCTCTTTTGTCTTACAAATTTCATAATTGCCACCCTTTTCATAGCTTCACACAAACACCATGACCATGCTGATGGAGGAGACTCACCTTCACTCACTCCCTTCGCTCGGGTTTCTTCCTTCATTGATCGAGCCCGATCATCGGTTAACTTATCTTCCTACACCACCACACAACCACAGCACCATCATCAGCCTCAACCCAAATCACCAAATTACAACTCAATGAGTCGACTCGCTCAGTCAATACATTTATCACCTGAGTTATCGAACTCGGAAGGAAGCTCACCGAGTCAACCCACAACACCAAATTACAGCTCAATGAGTCGACTCGCTCAGTCAATATATTTATCACCTGAGTTATCGAACTCGGAAGAAGGAAGCTCACCGAGTCAACCCGCTCGTACTCCTTCTTTGTTTGAACGAGTTAAGTCTATTAAATTTTCCAATGAGAATGTTTTTCCAGTAGAGTCTGACTCACCGAGTCAACCCACAACACCAAATTACAGCTCAATGAGTCGACTCGCTCAGTCAATATATTTATCACCTGAGTTATCGAACTCGGAAGTAGGAAGCTCACCGAGTCAACCCGCTCGTACTCCTTTGTTTGAACGAGTTAAGTCTATTAAATTTTCCAATGAGAATGTTTCTCCAGTAGAGTCTGACTCACCGGGTCAACTCGGCCGAGTTCCTTCCTTTTTTGACCGAGTCAAATCGTTCAAGATATCTTTGCCTTTTAATAGAACCGAAAATGTTGATACAGATCCGGAGCATCATGTGATCCGGAGCAAGTCTGAGAAGAAGGCTGCGAAGAAGTCATTGGTGGAGATGAAGAAGTCGCGAAGCGAGGTGAAAATCACGAGAAACGAGGACGAGGACGAGGAAGAGGACGTTGACTTGAGGCGACCAGCGACGACTAGGGAGAGTAGGAACGAGTTGGATGAAGAAGTGGATGCGAAAGCGGATGATTTTATTAGTAGGTTTAAGCAACAACTGAAATTACAACGGCTTGAGTCGCTTGTTAGGTACAACGAAATGTTGAACCGACGATACAACAAGTGATCCAAGAGTTTTGGGGATTAAGGTTGGAGAAAGTGGTCGTGGCTTTCACTATTACTATTATTTACCATGGCTGTTACTGTTAGAGAAAACGGTTTGTTTGTTAAATTGGTCATATCTTTCAGTGCTATCACTTGCGATAAGAAATGGTATAATTGTAATGTGATGTTCACACCTTGTTGATTAGTAATTGATGCCATATATTTTATTTTAATATCATTCTTTTCGTTTGTGGATACAGAAAATTATTGTAATGTCATGTTCACATCTTGTTTAGCAACTGATACCGTATATTTTGTTTTAAGTTAATTCTTTTCATTTGTGGATATAAAAAAATTAACAGTTAACTGCCACTGCCATTTTCGTTCCTGTGGTTTGGTCACTTTGGCCATTTCAGTTCATTTTTTAAAAATGCGCCATTTTCCTCCCCGACGTTCTGGAAAGGTGCCATTTCAGTCTAAAAATCATAACCCAGTTAAGTCAGTTAGTAAATAAGGACTGATTGTCTAAATTTGTAACATAAAGGACCATTTAAGTAAAATGTATAAATATTAATATAATTATAAAATATATAATATATATATATATACAATGTATACACACCGGGAAAGGGAACCGGAGCTCCGGTGGTCACCACCGCCGCCGTCGGAACCACCACCACCGCACACTCCATCACAAGCACCACCTGCAACTATTGTCGTTCGCTATTTCCGTAACAACCTCCATCACCACCGCACACTCCGAACACCAAACTCCGATTATCATCTCCGGTCGTCATTCATCTTCATCTACCTTCGTTACCGTCGACTTGCAATCACCATTAACCACTGTTCAACAAACCTCTGCTGCAGTCGTCACCTCCGTCACCGCACCCTCCGTCATCATCCTCTGTAACGTCGGCGACCAACTCTGTGATGATGATGATGATCGGCTGTGAGGCTATGAACTCGAAACCTGAACTTGAAAATTCAAATGGAGATGATGATAGTTGCAGGTTTGAAAACTCTCTCTCTCCGACGATGAAGGTCTGATGATGATGATGAAGGTCTGATGATGATGATGACGTTGATGGTGGTGGTGATTGCAGAGCATAGAGAGAGAGTAGAGAGAGAGTGGTGGTTCCGGCACCATTACGAATATTTGAACATGTTACTGTTCATCGTCTTCCCCAAAACAGTCAACGAAAGTCAAACCCGATCCGATTTCGATTCAAAACATGATTATAATGTAATTAAACTTGAAGAAACATAATATAAGTAATAACATACTGATTTAACAAGTAAAACCGATCCGGTATCGTTTGGAATGGCGGCTCGACTAAGCTCCGGCGATGGTTTTTCTGGCGAGACTTGCAGAGGTGATCAGAAGGTCTTTTTCGAGTGTTAGAGGATTTTGAAGAGTGTGAGAGTTTCGTATGGGTTCAGGGAAACTAAATAACATCACAATCGAATCGATTTCGACATAACTCAGTCGACTTGGTGGTGGTTCCGGCGGCGGCGGTGGTGACCACCGGAGCTCCGGTTCCCTCTCCCGGTGTGCATACATTGTGTATATATATATATATATATATATATATATATATATTTATTATATATTTTATAATTATATTAATATTTATACATTTTACTTAAATGGTCCTTTATGTTACAAATTTACACAATCAGTCCTTATTTACTAACTGACTTAACTGGGTTATGATTTTTGGACTGAAATGGCACCTTTCCAGAACGTCGGGGAGGAAAATGACGCATTTTTGAAAAATAGACTGAAATGGCCAAAGTGACCAAACCACAGGGACGAAAATGGCAGTTAACTCAAAAATTAAACATTTAATTTCGCATATTCTCTAAATTTTTTATTTGAACGACAAATTATTTACATCGACTCATCGCACTTCTCTATTGAAAGCTTGGTCCTATTAAGGCTAGACGGTCGTTTACTACAACAGGGTCCTCGCAGGCACAGAGAGTGACACGACGTTTAACTGGAGAAAAACCCCGCTAAACCCCTAGCTAGTTGAGTGCCTCCACCCAAAGTGCAATAGGTGAGCCTTAAACCCAAGTGGGGAGAAAAAACCAGGATGCCTCAACCATGTTACAGTGTCAGCATTGACACTTAACCCCTGCATTAATTTGCAAATATTTGATACGTGTTATTTTTACTATTCAACTTGGTACAAATACTTGAAGCTTTGATAAAAGTATATTTGATGCATTGTGAAAAAGTATTTGAGTTATTTTAATTATTTTTGTTGTTAGTTTTTTTTAACCCCAACACTTTTACATCTTTTATAATTGAGTAAGTTACAAAAAATCGCGTCTTTTTTCTTTAAAAAGTACAAAAAACATACTCCATGTTTGCAAACCTTTGCACGTTATATTCTTTAGCCATTACTTATTTAATTTTCATAGTTAAGTCTGACCAAGTAAACCCCACATGAGGGTATTTAGTCATTTTAGCCCAAATATTAAAACAAATAATCATAAAAAAAAATAAATACATTAATTATTATGTTTATAAAATTATAATCCGATCCGCAAGGACCATGGTTGGGAATTTTTTGATCGTCTTTCTCTGAGGAAGAGGCAAAATAGAATCAACTTGAATTCGGGACCACTATTCGAAATCTTAGTGAAACACTGGATTTGTTATCTAATGTTTGCTTTTCGTGAAAAAATACCAATTGAAGTGGTGGGTTTTTTTCAAACAACAAGGGGTGGGTCAACTATTCAATCAAATGATATTGGGCATGTTTTCCATCTCTTCTCGAGAAACAAGTCTCGGCTATTCACGGAACGTGAGAAGCAGATGATTAATCATATGCTTCCGGAAGAAATCGAAGAATTTCTTGGGAATCCTACAAGATCCGTTCGTTCTTTTTTCTCTGACATATGGTCAGAACTTCATCTGGGTTCGAATCCTACTGAGAGGTCCACTAGAGATCAGAAATTGTTGAAGAAACAATAAGATCTTTCTTTTCTCATACGATCGGAAAAGAAATAGACATATTTTTTTCTCTCAATTCTCTCTCTCTAACTTCCCTACCACCACCACCTACTCCCACCGGCCTCCACCACCTCCCCTTACTACCACCACCCGTCGCCACCACCCACTGCAACCACCACCACCCACCTATCACCACAACCAATCACCGAACTAAAACTCAAGCAACAACACACAGACTCCCCTCCAATCACAACCCAATCGCAGACCCACCACCGCCGAGCCCAATCAAATGTCGACGATTCAAATGTAAAGTCATCGTATGTTAAGGCGGTTAGATTGGCGCGGTTAATCATGTAAGGAGTTCGTCGATTTTTGGTGAGTTCTTAATGTGTTAGGGTTTCGTTTCGTCGCTGACGGCGATGCGGTGGGTGTTGTCATCAGCTAGTGGGTTTCTGTTTAAACTTTGTGGGGTTTTGTTGGTTGATTATTTGGTGGTTAATTGGTGTTTAATTGGTGTTTTGCGATTGGCGGTGGAGGATCGTGGCTGTGAACGATGGCTGAGAAGGGGTTTGATTGTTATTGCAGGTCTTGAGATGGTGGTGGTGGTGAAGGTCTCAGATCTTAATATGGGTGACGGTGGTGGTTGTTGTAGGATATGGTGGTGGTGGTGGTGGTGAAAGTTTAGATTTAGAAATTATATGTTTTTAAGTTTTTTACAAAACTATTTTATATAAATAAATGATAAAAAGTCTAATTTGCCCTCAAATGCGGTCCATTTGATCAGATCTAACAATGAATATAAACTCGGTTTAGGTTAAGGGACATAACGTGCAAATGTTTGCAAACATCTAGTACGGTTTTTTGTACATTTTGAAGACAAAAGACACAATTTGCAATCTTGTGTCAATGTAAAGGACAATCTTTGTAATTTACTCTTTACAATTTAACTAAAATACTTTTTCACTTTCAACATTGGCCCCTCATACAATTCATCTTTTACAAATTTTTCGTTTTACATTTTTGTTTAAATTTTGCTAGTTAACACGCCACAACGTGTGTGTGGTTTAACGTTTTTACGTCTATTTTCCCCGTTTAACGGCCCCATTGCAACATACGGGTCTTGGATTGACTTAGTTATTATTTCTATATTTTACGTTCTATGCGCGTAGCTCAACGTTTTACGTCTACTTTTCGTTCGCTTTTATTTTTCTATGGAAAATTACTTTTTGAGTCCCTATGTTTTATGGGTTTTAACTAGGGGTGTGAATTTCTGACATGACCCGAAAACACGACACGAACCGAACACGAAATTCGTTGTTTTAGGTTTAGTCTAAACGGTTTCGGGTCAGTTTCAGGTTGAACCCGCGAACCCGTTTAGCTAAACGGGTCTGGTTCGGGTCAACCTAGTCGGGTTGGCGGGTTGACCCGTTTAACCCCTTTATTTTATATAATATTTTTTTTACAATATGTTTTATGTTATAAATTAAATTGGGCATGTATTTTATGCTATAATTATAACTTAGAAAAAGAAATTCACATAAGATTTTATAATTTAAATGTAATTGTATTATATGCATTTGTGTTTTTTAAGTAAACTTTAAATTTAGTATATTAATTTGTGTAAAAAATTAAAAAATAAAAGTTTTCGGGTTGAACGGGTCGTGTTTGGGTCAACCCACGAATATTCGGGTCGAGTTCATTGGTATGACACAATTTTCGGGTTCGGGTCGGGTTGAACCTGCCAACCCGCGAACACGACCCGTTTAGCACCCCTAGTTTTAAACACTTGAGTTCAAAATCAAAATGCTTAACGCATTGAGTCCCTACAACCACTTTTGCTTAACCATTTGATTCCAAATTTTTAACACCATCCACTAAATCTGTTAACTACGAGGGTAATTTAGTCATTTACACTCAAAGTACAAGTCTTATATGCACATGAGTACAAGAACAAATCTTTAATATATAAAGTTTTAATATATAATATACAAAAATAAAATACACACACATATATATAATATAATATAAACACACACAGCAGCACACACACCCATACACACACTTTCTCTCTCATCTTTTACACACTTTTCTCTCTCTCTATAAACACCACCACACCGCCACCATCCCCACCACTGCCCCACCATCATCCCCACTAAAATCACGTTCTAGATTCAGAAACCCTCTACCACTGTCTTACCTCCACTACCAGTGTCACCCCATTGCCACCATCCCACTACCGCCGCCTTCGAACACCCACCACCACCGTCTCACCCCCACTACCGAGAACCATCCACCACTGTCTCACCACCACCAACCCTTTAACTTTCTCTCTCTAAACAAAACAACACAACAGTAACTTACAAAATGCTTTCCAGAGGTGATGAAAGGCGACAAATGTTAGTTTTCTGATGTGGTGATGAACGGCAAAAACGTGATGGTGGTTCTGAACCATCTAAACCATCAGATCTGGTGATGAATGATGGATGTGAGTTTTCCGATGTGGTGACGAACGATGGGAAACGTGATGGTGGTTCTGAACCATCAGATCTGGTGATGAACGACAGATGTGAGTTCTCTGATGTGGTGCAGCGGTGGTGGAGGTGCTACGATGGTGGTGGTGCTGCGGTGTTGGTGGAAGTGGTGGTGCTGCGGTGTTGGTGTGGCGGTGTTGGTGCGATGGTGATGGTGGTGGTTGTGGTGTGGTGGTGGTGATGGTGGTTGTTTTGTTGAGAGAGAAAGATAAGAAGAAAGAGAAATATATTAGGTAGAGAGAGTGTGTGGAATCTATAGAGAGATATGTGTGTGGATGTTATACATGTATATATATATAATAATAGTTTTAATAATAATAAAATGGTTTTTTTAAGTATAGAGGTAATTTGGTCATTTAACAAAAGTTAATAGATTAATTCTAACAAAGTTAAAAATTTGGACTCAAATGGTTAAGAAAAGTGGCTGTAAGGACTCAGGGCGTTAAACATTTTGATTTTGTACTCAAAAAATAATTTTCCTTTTTTTAAATTTTTAATTACTTTTTTATACAACCTTTTTCGATGTTGGTGATCACTGACGATAGTGTAACATTAGTGACATAAAAGGTCTAACAAGTAAATAATCTTGTTAAGAAAATACAAATATTACCTAAAGTTAGGGCTGCAAACGAACTGAACGAACACGAACATCGTTTGTTAGAAAATATATGTGTTCGCGAACTGTTCACGAACACTTATCGAACGAGATTTTATGTTCGTGTACATTTGTTAAGGAAATGAACTTGTTCGTGTTCGTTTGTGTTTGTTTGTTAATTTTAGGCAACGAACAAAAACAAACGTTGACGAACACAAATGAGCACAAACTAATGTTCATGAACACAAATAATTGTTCATGAACAAAATATATAATACACTGACACTTATTAAATATTTAATTTGTCGGAATTTTGAAGTATTTAAATAAATATAAAAACTAAAAACACTAATGATCTATCGAACACAAACGAACACGTTGCCGAACGTTCACGAACATAAACGAATGAACGCGACCTTTGTTCATGTTTGTTTGTTTAACTAAACGAACGAAATTTTTTGTTCGTGTTCGTTTGTTTAATAAACGAACGAACACAAACGAACTTCCCGCCGAACGGTTAACAAACTGTTCGTCGAACGTTTGGTTCGTTTGCAGCCCTAGCTAAAGTCATAAAAACATGTTACCATGATGCACTTATCAAGTTTTTTTACAAGAGTTAAATGTCATTTTAGTCCCTGTGTTAGGTCGTTTTATCAGTTTAGTCCAAAAGTTTATTTTTCGCCTGTGGGTACAAAAATGTTTCAATGTTGCCATTTTAGTCTACTGGGTTAGCTTCATCCATTTTTTCTGTTAACGAGAAGGGCAATTTGGGCAGTTTATATGTAATTTTATTAACTAGAAGGACAATTCGGCCATATAAAATGACCGAATTGCCCTTTCTCGTTAACAAAAAAATGGATGAAGTAAACCCAGTGGACTAAAATGACAATGGTGAAACTTTTTTGGACCCACAGGCGAAAATTGAAACATTTGGAATAAACTGACAAATGACCTATATCACAGGGACTAAAATGGCATTTAACTCTTTTTATAATATGAAACATAGTTAGGCTATGTGTTGTCCGTCACCTCCCCGCCACCTCAGCCGAAGAAGGTGTAAAACACCGGGCCACCCTGTTATCGAGGGGCATTGAATCATTGATGGCGTCGTTGTGATTGTGTTAACGGGCGTTGATGCCCTTTTGACCGTTGGGACTTGGGGTGATGTTTTCAAGGGGAAAGAGCCGTTGGGTGGGGTTTTAATAACTTTTTTTTTTTGGTACAAATGTATCCGTCATACCATTTTTAATCTGTTTTTACTCTAGTATCAACTATGATATTTTTTGTAAAATATAACCAACTGAAATTATAAAAATAAAACCAAGCATAACCTTTTTTGTTTTATTTACTCTTTTTTTCTTTAAGCAACTGTATTGATAAAAATAAAACCAAACATGATTTTGATTTTGCAAATGACAAGAAAGTTATTTAGTTGGTGTAGATGCCATGTGAAATTGTGAACTTTAATGACACAAAAGGTTCATATACATTATGCCCCACGGTACTAAAAGATAAACAGGGGACGCACTCCAGGTTAATACAATTATTATTTTTGTAAAATAATTGTATTATTAATTAGAGTTAAATGCCATTTTAGTCCCTGTGGTTTGGGCAATTTTGCCAGTTTAGTCCAAAGGTTTCATTTTTAACCTGTGGGTCCAAAAAGGTTTCATAGTTGCCATTTTAGTCCACTTGGTTAACTTCATCCATTTTTTCTGTTAACGAGAAGGCCAATTTGGTCATTTTGTATGTAATTCTGTTAACTAAAAGGGCAATTCAGCCATATAAAATGACCAAAATGGCCTTCTGGTTAACAGAAAAAATGGATGAAGTTAACCCAGTGTACTAAAATGGCAACTATGAAACTTTTTTGGACCCACAGGTTAAAAATGAAACATTTGGACTAAACTGGCAAAATGGCCCAAACCACAGGGACTAAAATGGCATTTAACTCTATTAATTAATCATAAATAAATATCTAAAAGATACAAAAACACCTGAATAGATCTAAACTGGCATCATGCAGCATAATTTAAGCGCTGATGGTGTGCCACGGATGGTATTTTACATTTGAAAGAACAAATACAAAAATTAATCAATTTACATACTCTAAATTTACAACATTTATGTATATAGAGGTGTATACTTTATGCTTTGGTGGGTTTTAAAAAAAATTGATATTTCACTTTGAACCCAAAACTATTTATCTTTTTTACTTATAACACCAAAACATTCATATTTTCCAATTTAACCTCACAACTTTTTTCACTTTGTTCCCCTATACTTTTCATTTTACGCAAGGACGGACCAAGATTTTTTTTCCAATGGGCCCACTTTTTCGGTGTTCAAAATTTTCAAAACAAAATGTTAAAATTTTCGGGTCGGGATGAGGAACATGTAACAAAAATTTAATCATTACTTATTAAAAAAACACACAATAAAAATATAATGTAATTCGAAACGAAAAAAACATTAGAATTTTTAAACATCAGATTCATAGCATACAAGGGTTATATTGGTGGTTGGGTGCGTGCTTTCCTACATGCGTGTGTTATGTATGTTTACTTATGCTTGTTTTTTGGTGTTCAAGAAAAACAATGCTTTGGTGACCTTATCTCGGAACACTACAATCATGTCGCCTTTTAAATTTCCCCATCGAATCCTAGGTCGCATTTTCCCCTCACCCTTTGTAAGTTTTTCTCTCATGACTATGTCTGCCACCAGTAAACGATGTTGAGCCATTGTTGTCTCTCCTGGTATAACCTTGCAGTCCTTCCACCATCTTCGATCTCCCAGTCTCATCAAAAGATAGTCAATGTAAGTGTTACTGTCGCAACCCCCGACCCCTTGCCTCGAGGGGCGGGCGGCCGCGAGCTTTCACACAGAGCCGGTGGTATCGGTTTTTATTAATTTGGCAGCGGAAATTAACACCAGGAGCGTAGTTAGGAAATAGTTTATCATAGTTTAAAAACACCACATTTTTATAAATAATAAATACATGGGACAAAACCTAAGTTTCCATTATAATTTGTTTATAGGGATAAACCCTAATTTATTGAAATAAAACTTCATTATTATTTAGGTAACTTTTATAGCCACTTTTCCAAGCCTTCATTGCTTACCAGCTGGCTTCTATTTGGCTTTCACATTTTGTTACCTGAAACGCATTTTAAAAACATTTTATCAGCAAGAAATACTGGCGAGTGCATCAACAATTTAATCAAAACAAGCTTTTATCATTTTACAGTATTGAGGGCGATTACAATGTTTATATCTACCCACTTACCACCCACGTTACTATCAGTCCTGACTTATGGTCATGCTACTATTCACAGTATAGTAACGAGTAATGTATACAAAACCCCAACATACCGACAGTAATTGTAGAATACATAGACTCAGTCACTGTTATCATAATTTAAAACAATTGAGGTTTGTATAAAAAGGTTTACAAAAATAGATGTACTCACTTTGTTGTTTTAGATAATACTACTGCTTTCTGGTGACTTCCTGGTTATAATCTATTAAAATTAAACAATGCACACGTGTTAGTAAGATAACCCAATTTACATTAGCCATACCCCCAAGACGGAACTCCAATGACTGAGTCAGGCAAAGCCTTGACATGCGTTACGGAGCCCTAGATCAATCGGGTGGAGTAACTAATACGTAACCGGTGGTTATAATACTTACAACGAGGCAGAGCTTCGGTTTTTAGGGGTATAATTCCCAAGAGTTTTAGCTATTATATATTGAGAGAGAAAGAAAAGAATTTTGAACGAATTTAACTGAGGAATCGGCCTCCTTTTATAGATCTGATCTTGGTCGGCTCGCTGCCCGCGACTGCCGCTTATATCTCTCTCGCGGCCCGCGAGAGAACTAGGGTAAGGCCTAGCCTTGGCTAATCACAACCGTAGACTCCACACGTACAGGGACACGTGGCATCACGGGGTGTCGCTCTGTCACGGCCCGCGACTCCTTGGCTTAACCGGGTCACGCCCCGTGAGAGCAATATATTTTTGTTTTTATTTGATTTTTATTAATATAAAGGTATTTTAGGTCCGTTTTTCGTATACGGGGTATATTTTAGGATGTATAGGACATGTTAAGGGTTTTGGGAGAGTTGTTATAGTTACGTCCTCTACTGTTAAAAGTGACCAACTGTAAAACTCTCTTCTTAAAGAACGAGTTTATAATACCAAGATCGTGTGCCACCGCAAAGTCTAGAAAATCCCTACCAGGGTCGTTCCTATCACCAAAACCAGAACCCCCATGCACGGATTAAAAGCCAACGCCATCCTTACCAATGAAACTCTTTTTTTTCTTCCCTGTGAAGGTAGGACTCCACCAAGGGTCTGCGTTGAGTCCCTTTCTCTTTGCAGTTATTTTGGATGAATTGTCAAAGTCAATTCAAGAGGAAGTTCTGTGGTGCTTGCTTTTCGCTGACGATATTGTATTAATTGCGGAGAGGAATGGAGATCAACCTTAGAGAGGAAAGGTTTAAGGATAAGTCGCTCTAAGACTGAGTACCTTCACTGTGATTTCAGTGGTGCCGGTGACGACGAGGGCACGCAGATCACCATTGAGGGCCAAGTGGTTCCGCAGGCAACCAAGTTCAAGTATTTAGGACCATTTGTACAAAGAGATGGGGAGATAAATAGTGACGTAGCTCACTGCATCCAGGTCAGATGGTGTAGGTGGAGAGAAGCCATGGGCGTATCGTGCGACAAGAGGTTCCATGTTAAATTAAAGGGGAAATTGTATAGGGTTGCAATTAGACCTGCTATGTTATACGAAACCGATTGCTGGGCCATCAAGAAAACGCAAGCACGTAAGCTGGAGGTAGTTTTTAGGGAAAGATTAAGGGTAGCTAGGTTGGATGTGTGGACACACTAGGTTGGACAAGATAAAAAATGACGTTTTTAGGGAAAGATTAAGGGTAGCTAGTATATCGAATAAGATAAAGGAGGGGAGGCTGAGATGGCTTGGGCATGTTAGGAGGAGACAGACAACGGTCACAGTAAGAGCCGTGGAAGCTATCACTGTTGAGGGAAAGAAGGTTAGAGGTAGACCAAAATTGACTTGGGAGGAACGTATTAAACAGGACTTGATAGGCCTGCACCTTTCTGAGGACATGGTCGAGGATGGGAGTTCGTGAAGACTTAGAATTAAGTTTAAGGACTTTTAAGAAGAGAGTCAGATTTTGCTTTAATTCTCAACTTAGGATAATTATTTATTTATTTTTTGTTTTTTATGCATATTATCGCTTGCATGTGTGTCTTTATGAAATGTTATTTGTCGATGTGTGTTTTATCTGACTTATATGTCTAGACATGGTTTTTGTAGCTGGGGGTCTCACTGTGAAGGGGCATGGTCCCAAAAAATGCGCCGACAAATCAGGTCGCGTGTGAGACCATACTCTTATCTGACTAATCTGGTAGCTTTCCCAGCCTCGCGCCGGCTAATCAGGTGCAACCTAGGTCGCGCGCGAGGTCAGGGCCAACACAAGACCTAATTTTGCACTTAGCTCCTTGAAATGTTGTACCTTTAATATGTTATATATTATCCAATATCAAAGATCAATCCATCATAATCCGGAGCATTAACCATGCCTTACTTGATTATTCGACCCGTTGGCTCGTCTACGAAATTCCTTCCTTATGACGACTACCAACGAATTTTAACCAACTTTTGACCAATTATTCAATATAGCGACATCACCGCTTTAATTCATAGCAACCTTTATTCTAAATTTCAACTATGCATATTACAATTATCAAAATTTACTTAATGTAACGGTTCAAGTTACATACCTTAGTGTACGCCCTTCAACCGCAAATCACCACCGGCTTGTCCACTCGACGTTCCGGTATCCTTTCCTATAGAGTTCAATTCAAGACATGTTTAGAACTCTTGGTTTCGCATACATAACGCACACTTTGTCATACATCATAGTTATGCGTTTTTAACTTAACAATTCAGTTTCAAGCCTTCTTTGAGGCATTTCAACAAACACTATATGGGCAGAATTTTTTTATATCCTTTGTATTCAAGTTCATAGTTTGCTAATTAGCTAACTTAACATCAATAAAGCCCTCATATAGCATTTTAATCGTCATACCTTTCTGAAATCACTTTCTATAATCAAATTACACTAGGATAATCATTCTAAACCCTAATGTTCATCATTATCTTGTAAAACCCACAACCCACCTTCAAGGTGTTCATGGAATTTTCCTGAATTTGAGCATGATGTCACATGTAGTTGGCTAGGTTTCACTTCTAAACACCATATCAACTCTAATCTAACCAAATAACACACATGCAACATCTAATTTCAGATTTTCCAAAATCATGAGAATTTCAAGTTGAGAGATTTTATCAAATTTTACATACCTTACAATCCTCTTGTGATGAGGATCATGATTCTAAGCTCAATTTTCGATTTTGACTTGGATAATTCCTTCAATTTGCAAGATTAATGAAGTTTTAGGGTTTTGGAAAATCTCCTGGTCGCCCTCTCTCTCTGTTCGATCGATGCCCACCCACAATGGGTGGACTTTGTGTTTTGTTTATTAAATTAGTACTAAACTTTCAGATTTTGATTAGTTTAGTCCCTCAACTTATCATTTAGCTTTAATTTTAAGTGTTTTAACTTTAGAATAAGTTATTTCAAGACTATCAACTAACTGGGTTATAGTTTCCTAGTTAGTTAATTCTTGTTAAATTAACATTACATATTAAACGCAAAGTTTTATATTTTTGGGGTGTTACACAAGGCCCATCAACCCATCTCCTTCCCAAACCACTCCGGCTATAAATAGTGAGCTTCACCTACAGGTTTAAGGATTCCGCTTCCTTGCTCTCTCACTCTTAATCACACACTTTTATCCTCAAAGCATATACTTATTCTCACGCCAAATAGTGGTTACGAGAAGAACCCCCTATTCCCCTCCTCGTAACGAGCTTAACGGTGTGTTTAGTGTTTTGGAGGATTATCACATCACAACTTGGACAAGACAAAGAAGATTAACCTTATTTGTCGAGGCACAAACCACAAACTAATCACCAGATTAGTTTGGTGTTTCTTCACACTGGAAGCAGCCTCTCTATCCTTTGGGATAAATGTAAGATTTGCGTACATCCAACCCTCCCCAGACCCCACCAGTAGTTCGACTATAGGCGGGATTATACTGGGTATGGTTGTTGTTGTAAGAAAAACAATGCCTATGTGTTATGTACTTTGTTTTTGTTTGTTTTTCAGGGGCTGTACAAGTATTGAACCTGTGACTTTTTCTTTGTGAAGGGGAGGGATTACCACTAAGCTGGTTTTTTTTTCTATGGTGACCACCTTATTATTTTTATGGGTTGTTAGAAATTTTAATATATCGGATCTACGAACTTTTTAAAAAACATGGGGGTCCGAGGATCCCGACCCACTCTATGTGGGTCCGCCCCTGATCTTACGCGAATTTTTCGTTTTACGTTCAGTTCTAAATTTTGCAAGTTAACACAGAGCAGCGCATGTGTGGTTCAACGTTTTTACGTCGTCTATTTTCCCGTTTGACAGGTTCGTCGCAACGAGAGAATCCTAAATCAACTTAGTTATTTTTTCTATGTTTTACGTTGCGATCTAAGTTATTCGCGTTAACACGCCGCAAGTTCAGTGTTGGTGGCCCCATCGCAACACAAGAGTGCTTAATACTAGTTAATATATAAAGCCCTCATATAGCATTTTAATCGTCATACCTTTCTGAAATCACTTTCTATAATCAAATTACACTAGGATAATCATTCTAAACCCTAATGTTCATCATTATCTTGTAAAACCCACAACCCACCTTCAAGGTGTTCATGGAATTTTCCTGAATTTGAGCATGATGTCACATGTAGTTGGCTAGGTTTCACTTCTAAACACCATATCAACTCTAATCTAACCAAATAACACACATGCAACATCTAATTTCAGATTTTCCAAAATCATGAGAATTTCAAGTTGAGAGATTTTATCAAATTTTACATACCTTACAATCCTCTTGTGATGAGGATCATGATTCTAAGCTCAATTTTCGATTTTGACTTGGATAATTCCTTCAATTTGCAAGATTAATGAAGTTTTAGGGTTTTGGAAAATCTCCTGGTCGCCCTCTCTCTCTGTTCGATCGATGCCCACCCACAATGGGTGGACTTTGTGTTTTGTTTATTAAATTAGTACTAATCTTTCAGATTTTGATTAGTTTAGTCCCTCAACTTATCATTTAGCTTTAATTTTAAGTGTTTTAACTTTAGAGTAAGTTATTTCAAGACTATCAACTAACTGGGTTATAGTTTCCTAGTTAGTTAATTCTTGTTAAATTAACATTACATATTAAACGCAAAGTTTTATATTTTTGGGGTGTTACAAGTACACCCCCCTTAAATAGGGTTTCGTCCCCGAAACCGTAGTACGTAGCAAATAACGTAGGGTGGAGACGTCGTATTTCCTCTTCAGACTCCCACGTAGTGTCCGAACCTTTCCTATGCTCCCATTTGACTTTGACTTAGTCAATTTGTTTATTTCGTAAAAGTTTGACCTTCCGGTCTAAAATCTCCACCGGTCTTACCGCATAATTCAGACTATTATCCACTTCGATGTCATCATAATGGATATAGGTCGTTTCGTCTGCTAGGCATTTTCTTAATTGTGACACGTGGAACGTGCAATGGATCCCACTTAGTTCCTCCGGTAGCTCAAGGCGGTAAGCTACCTTGCCAACTCTTCCGATAATTTTAAATGGCCCAATAAACCTCGGGCTTAGCTTCCCCCTTTTTCTGAATCTAATAACGCCCTTCCATGGGGAAACTTTTAGCATGACCATGTCACCAACCTGAAATTCGATTGGCCTATTCCTTTTATCAGCATACGCCTTTTGCCTGTCTTGAGCTGCTTTCAAATGTGCCCGTACTATATCGATCTTTTCATTCGTGGCTTGTACTATATCTTGATGAGCAAGTTCACGTGGACCCACTTCACCCCAACATACTGGGGTTCGACACTTCCTACCATAAAGCATTTCGTACGGTGCCATCTTAATACTAGATTGGTAGCTGTTATTATATGAAAACTCGACTAACGGTAGGTGAACATCCCAACTTCCTCCAAAGTCGATTATACATGCCCGTAGCATATCTCCCAATGTTTGTATCGTTCTTTCACTCTGTCCATCCGTTTGAGGATGGTACGCAGTGCTGATGTACAATTGGGTTCCCATTTGCTCTTGGAAATCTCGCCAGAAATTTGAAGTAAACCGGGTATCCCTATCAGACACGATGGATACCGGAACCCCATGACGTGCTATTATTTCATTAGTGTAAACTTCTGACATCTTTTCTGACGGATAAGTCTCACGAATCGGAATGAAGTGAGCACTTTTCGTCAATCTATCCACCACTACCCAAATGGCATCGAAACCACGATTCGTCTTAGGCAACTTGGTTAATAGGTCCATTGTAATATGTTCCCATTTCCAAACCGGAATTTCTAACGGTTGGAGTTTGCCATATGGTTTCTGGTGCTCCGCCTTGACTTGTAAACATGTCAAGCATTTTTCCACATACTTCACCACATCCCTCTTCATTCCGGGCCACCAATAATTTTGTTTCAAATCATTGTACATCTTGGTCGCACCCGGATGAATTGAATAACGGGATTTATGAGCTTCATTAAGTAGAAGCGCCTTCACTCCACAAGTATGTGGGACCCATATCCTTCCGGATCGAGTCTTCATCCCGTGATTCCCATCCGACAAATCTTTCAATTGACCGATTATTCTTTCTTTCTTCCAATTCTCTTCTTTTACTGCTTCTAACTGCGCCTCTCGAATACGTTCAAGTATACCCGAGGTCACCACGAGTTGCATCGACCTCACTCGTATTGGGACGTAGTCCGCTTTTCTGCTCAGAACGTCCGCTACCACATTTGCCTTTCCGGGGTGATAATGTATCTCACAATCGTAGTCTTTCACCGTTTCCAGCCATCGCCTTTGTCACATATTTAACTCCTTCTGATCAAAGAAGTATTTCAAGCTCTTGTGGTCGGTGAATATGGTGCACTTTACCCCATACAAGTAATGCCTCCATATTTTTAATGCAAATACCACCGCTGCCAACTCGAGATCGTGCGTGGGATATTTCTTCTTGTGTATCTTCAATTGTCTCGAGGCATAGGCTATTACCTTGCCCCGTTGCATCAACACGCAACCGAGCCCCGATAATGAAGCATCCGAATAAACCACCATGTCTTCGACTCCGTCCGACAATGTCAATACCGGAGCTTGAGTTAACTTTTCTTTTAGCGTTTGAAACGCTTTCTCTTGATCAGCACCCCAAATGAACTTTTCTTTCTTCCGTGTTAGCTTTGTTAGCGGTGACGCAATCTTGGAGAAATCTTGAATGAATCTCCTATAATATCCCGCAAGCCCCAAAAAGCTTCTAATTTCCGAAGGGTTCGTTGGGGGGTTCCATTTTGACACAGCCTCTATTTTCGACGGATCCACTAAAACTCCGTCGGCACTTATGACATGGCCAAGAAATTGTACCTCTCGTAACCAAAAGGCACATTTAGAGAATTTTGCATATAACTTCTCTCGTCTAAGTGTCTCTAACACTTCTTGTAAGTGGTGTGCGTGTTCAGCTTCACTTTTCGAATATACTAAGATATCATCGATAAACACAATGACCGACTCATCCAACATTGGCTTGCAAACCCAGTTCATGAGGTCCATGAAAGCCGCGGGTGCGTTTGTTAGCCCAAATGACATCACGAGGAATTCGTAATGTCCATATCTCGTGCGGAAGGCTGTCTTTGGCACATCTTCTTCTTTGACCTTTAGTTGGTGATACCCCGATCTAAGGTCAATTTTTGAAAACCAGTTCGCACCTTGTAGTTGGTCGAATAAATCATCTATTCTCGGGAGCGGGTATCGGTTCTTTACCGTGAGTTTGTTTAACTCCCGGTAATCGATACACATGCGCATGCTCCCGTCTTTCTTTCTCACGAACAACACTGGTGCGCCCCAAGGTGACACACTCGGCCTTATGAATCCCTTGTCAAGCAGGTCTTGGATTTGAGACATCAACTCTTGTAATTCCGACGGTGCAAGTCGGTACGGGGCTTTTGCTACGGGTTTCGCGCCCGGAATCAATTCGATCCCAAACTCTATTTCCCGTTCAGGCGGTATCCCCGGTAAATCCTCCGGAAACACATCTTCATAATCTCGTACTACCGGTATATCTCCAATCTTTCGTGATTCTTTTTCGGGCTCATTAGCGTATATCATGAATGCCTTGCATCCCCGCTTCATAAGCTTGTGAGCTTTCAACATCGAGCACACTATGGGGTTGCCTCCTTTTTCGCCATAAATGGTGACGTGTTTCCCGCTCGGAGATGTTAGTTTTATCTCTTTACGAAAAAACACGATCTTTGCATGGTGTTGAGATAGCCAATCCATCCCAACGACTACTTGAAATTCTCCCATTGACATCGGGATTAGGTTTATCAAATATTCTTCGACGTCAATGCTCAGTTTACAGTTTTTACATACATCACAACCAATAAAGCTCTTGTTATTACCTATCTCTACTTCTAAGGGCACATGTAATTTTGTTAGAACAAATGAAGGATGTTGAATAAATCCATATGAAACAAAGGATTTATTCGCACCCGTATCAAATAACACGCGTGCAGGAATTGAATTTACAGCAAATATACCTGAGACCACGTCAGGTTCAACCTTTGCTTCTGCGGCGGTTAGTTGAAAAGATCTTGCCTTTGCTTTTGGGGCTTCACCTTTCGGGTCCTGCCCATCCTTCTTTCCAACTAGTTCCGGGCATTCCGACTTTTTGTGACCCGTTCGATAACAATTGTAACAAACCGTCACTTTCTCCGGGCACGATATAGCCATATGTCCCGTTTTTTTGCATATGGGACAAGGCTTATCCTTGTAACGGCATTCGCCTTTATGACCCTTTCCGCAGATTCTGCAACTTGGCGACCCGCCTTTCGTATCAGATGTCTTTGGGGTTTCGCTTGTTCGTGCCTTCTTAGTAGGGCTTGGGTTTACATCTTGTGCTTTCCGTTCACCCCTTTCAATGCTCTTTTTCAGTTCGATCTCCCTTTCCCGAGCAGCGTTTATGATCTCGGTAAGGGTCTCGTATTTGGAAGGGGTGATAAATTCCCTATACTCAGCACTCAACATGTTATGGTAGTAGTATATCTTTTGTTCTTCATTCGTCACTAGATCATCGCAAAACTTCATCTTATCCATAAACGTTGCCGTAATCTTGTCTATGGTCTCATTCTTGTGCCTAAGTTGCATGAACTCCTCCTTGATTTTATTCATAACCGCTTTGGGGCTATGATGCTTAAGAAATGGCGTCTTGAATTCTTCCCAAGTCATGACCTTAGCAGCTTCAATACCAATCTCTCTCTTTTTGTTATCCCACCAATCTTTCGCTTGACTCCTTAGTTGACCCGTACCATAGGCTACGTAGTCATCTTCGTCACAATGGGTCCTCTCGAATACCCCTTCGATATCACTTAGCCATCGTTGGCACACTATTGGGTCAACCTCCTCCTTGATTTTATTCATAACCGCTTTGGGGCTATGATGCTTAAGAAATGGCGTCTTGAATTCTTCCCAAGTCATGACCTTAGCAGCTTCAATACCAATCTCTCTCTTTTTGTTATCCCACCAATCTTTCGCTTGACTCCTTAGTTGACCCGTACCATAGGCTACGTAGTCATCTTCGTCACAATGGGTCCTCTCGAATACCCCTTCGATATCACTTAGCCATCGTTGGCACACTATTGGGTCAACCTCCCCATTATATATTGGTGGTTTACAGGCCATGAATTCCTTGTATGAACAATGCTTTCGTCCACCATGCTTTTCCTTTGCTAAATTTGAATCATCTTCCAATTTCTTGATTCTCTCTTCTACTATTGATAAAACTGTGTTTTGAATTTTATCAATAAAGCCCGACAAACTGTTTTCGATTGCCTTTCCAACCTCTTCGGCAATCACTTCCCTCATTTGTTCGGTGACTCTTGGCACCGCATCATCATTACCTTTATCTGCCATCTCTATTTCTGAAATGTTTACATAAGTTGTTAAACATTCCATTTATAACACATGCTTTACTTGTTTTGATTCAATCAAGTTCATAACTTGATTTAATCGTTCTTGTTTTGATTCAATCAAGTTCATAACTTGATTTAATCGTTCTTGTTTCACGCATTTCTTGTATTTGAATGAGCTTACACGCTCTTTTCATGCATATTTGTTCGTTTCTCATTATTTACATAATACATAATTTATTAACAAAAGAAGTTAATCCTTACCAGACGATCGATCAAGCTTGAACCGAACACTTTGTTGACAACCTTAGGCTCTGATTACCAACTTATAACACCCTTAAAATTTTTTCTTGAATTAATCACTAATTTTATAGATTTTTATACCAAAAGATATTAAATTAACATAAGTTTCATAAGTAGCATAAACCTTAGTCAACTAATGACTAAGTTGGAACATTAAAAATTCATTTAAGAAATTGTTTACAACCCATGAACAAAATCTAAGTATGATTAAAACGTAGCGGAAGCTTCAAAAATCGTGTTCGGTTCTTCGACAATGCTTGACCACCATCCGTAAGGTCCACCTTGACCCCTAGGGTCAAAACCATTAAAACATTAGTTTTGACTTTGGTATATAAGACATAAACATATTATCCAACATAAATTTTAAATAAAAAAATTAAAGTTTTTCTGATTACACCGTAACTTACGGTGTCACCATAAGTTACGGTGAGTCCTGGAAACATTTGGTCCTCCGTAAAACAGGGGCGAACCACCGTAACTTCTTGACATCTACCGTAAATTACGGTACTACCGTAATTTACGGTAGTTCCTGGAGATTTATGTTTTTGTTTGATTTGTTCATTACACTAAAACCCAACTCACGGATTTCCGTTTTCTAGGATACCAATACATTGAAATGTTGTACCTTTAATATGTTATATATTATCCAATATCAAAGATCAATCCATCATAATCCGGAGCATTAACCATGCCTTACTTGATTATTCGACCCGTTGGCTCGTCTACGAAATTCCTTCCTTATGACGACTACCAACGAATTTTAACCAACTTTTGACCAATTATTCAATATAGCGACATCACCGCTTTAATTCATAGCAACCTTTATTCTAAATTTCAACTATGCATATTACAATTATCAAAATTTACTTAATGTAACGGTTCAAGTTACATACCTTAGTGTACGCCCTTCAACCGCAAATCACCACCGGCTTGTCCACTCGACGTTCCGGTATCCTTTCCTATAGAGTTCAATTCAAGACATGTTTAGAACTCTTGGTTTCGCATACATAACGCACACTTTGTCATACATCATAGTTATGCGTTTTTAACTTAACAATTCAGTTTCAAGCCTTCTTTGAGGCATTTCAACAAACACTATATGGGCAGAATTTTTTTATATCCTTTGTATTCAAGTTCATAGTTTGCTAATTAGCTAACTTAACATCAATAAAGCCCTCATATAGCATTTTAATCGTCATACCTTTCTGAAATCACTTTCTATAATCAAATTACACTAGGATAATCATTCTAAACCCTAATGTTCATCATTATCTTGTAAAACCCACAACCCACCTTCAAGGTGTTCATGGAATTTTCCTGAATTTGAGCATGATGTCACATGTAGTTGGCTAGGTTTCACTTCTAAACACCATATCAACTCTAATCTAACCAAATAACACACATGCAACATCTAATTTCAGATTTTCCAAAATCATGAGAATTTCAAGTTGAGAGATTTTATCAAATTTTACATACCTTACAATCCTCTTGTGATGAGGATCATGATTCTAAGCTCAATTTTCGATTTTGACTTGGATAATTCCTTCAATTTGCAAGATTAATGAAGTTTTAGGGTTTTGGAAAATCTCCTGGTCGCCCTCTCTCTCTGTTCGATCGATGCCCACCCACAATGGGTGGACTTTGTGTTTTGTTTATTAAATTAGTACTAAACTTTCAGATTTTGATTAGTTTAGTCCCTCAACTTATCATTTAGCTTTAATTTTAAGTGTTTTAACTTTAGAGTAAGTTATTTCAAGACTATCAACTAACTGGGTTATAGTTTCCTAGTTAGTTAATTCTTGTTAAATTAACATTACATATTAAACGCAAAGTTTTATATTTTTGGGGTGTTACACAAGGCCCATCAACCCATCTCCTTCCCAAACCACTCCGGCTATAAATAGTGAGCTTCACCTACAGGTTTAAGGATTCCGCTTCCTTGCTCTCTCACTCTTAATCACACACTTTTATCCTCAAAGCATATACTTATTCTCACGCCAAATAGTGGTTACGAGAAGAACCCCCTATTCCCCTCCTCGTAACGAGCTTAACGGTGTGTTTAGTGTTTTGGAGGATTATCACATCACAACTTGGACAAGACAAAGAAGATTAACCTTATTTGTCGAGGCACAAACCACAAACTAATCACCAGATTAGTTTGGTGTTTCTTCACACTGGAAGCAGCCTCTCAATCCTTTGGGATAAATGTAAGATTTGCGTACATCCAACCCTCCCCAGACCCCACCAGTAGTTCGACTATAGGCGGGATTATACTGGGTATGGTTGTTGTTGTAAGAAAAACAATGCCTATGTGTTATGTACTTTGTTTTTGTTTGTTTTTCAGGGGCTGTACAAGTATTGAACCTGTGACTTTTTCTTTGTGAAGGGGAGGGATTACCACTAAGCTGGTTTTTTTTTCTATGGTGACCACCTTATTATTTTTATGGGTTGTTAGAAATTTTAATATATCGGATCTACGAACTTTTTAAAAAACATGGGGGTCCGAGGATCCCGACCCACTCTATGTGGGTCCGCCCCTGATCTTACGCGAATTTTTCGTTTTACGTTCAGTTCTAAATTTTGCAAGTTAACACAGAGCAGCGCATGTGTGGTTCAACGTTTTTGCGTCGTCTATTTTCCCGTTTGACAGGTTCGTCGCAACGAGAGAATCCTAAATCAACTTAGTTATTTTTTCTATGTTTTACGTTGCGATCTAAGTTATTCGCGTTAACACGCCGCAAGTTCAGTGTTGGTGGCCCCATCGCAACACAAGAGTGCTTAATACTAGTTAATATATAAATTCCATTTTTTGATATTTATTTTAAATAAAATACATTATATTCAAAAAGTTTAAGTTAAACAAATTAATTTAAGTAGAGATAAACGGGCCTTATTCACAAATTTTGAGATTTAAAATTCATCTGATTTATAGCAAAACTTTTGAGTTATACAATTACAACAATTAATAACACATAACATCACGTGTACAACAAGTTCACTATTTATGTGTCGACAACAATTAATAACACATAACATCACGTGTACAACAAGTTCACTATTTATGTGTCGATAAGAATAGTGTTTGAAAATTGAAAGGGTAACACCCCACTCTATTTCACACACCATTTATGTGTCGATAAGAATAGTGTTTGAAAATTGAAAGGGTAACACCCCACTCTATTTCACACACCAATTCAACACCTTTAGAGCATGACGTGAGTTGGGTTTACACTTTACACATTATACGTTAGTTTTTTCTAAAACACTAGCTGGGGCTCTTTTCACGCCCAACACCACCCCGTGCTTTTTTTACCATACCCTCTTGCTTACGTGGCAGCCACATGGCACTTAACGCTCTCTCTTCATACCCCTCCACACACCGAATTGTCTAAGAACAAACATTAGGGTTCTATTTATGTCAAAGAGTCAACTTAAGTTGCGGGGTTTCAAGTTTAACCAATGTTTTGAAAACGGGTTTTTAAATCAAACTGGATTAGGCTCAAAAATGGTTCAACCGGTTGAACCAGGTTGTACCGAGCAGTTCAACCAGGTTGACTAGCTAACTCTGTAATTTCATACATTACAACATCAACTTAAAAGTTAATCCAAAAATGCATGAGTACATATTAAAAGATGATCCAAAAGTAAATCCATAATAAAAAATAATCCAAAAGATAATCGAAAATCATTCAATTTTCCAACAAGCTCTTTTAAATGAAAGTGTACGATATGTTTAAGCCATTTAAGTGTACATCAAGTTCACGATCGCATAAAAATTCACTATTATTATCATTCTCATCAACTAGAGGATAACTATTTTCGTTTCATACAATATTAAATAAGAACTTTTAGTTACGAATAATCATAATATATAAAAATAATATATAAAAATTACACAAGATAAGTAACATATATAATAAAATAAGTAATAACCCAAACTAAAATAACCTTGTGCTGGTACCGGTATTACGTTTCAAACCGGTATACCGGATTTTACCGCCGGTACAAACCTTATGTCTTTTCACTTATTTACCGGGGTGTTTCGTACCGGATTTACATCTGGAAACGGTAATACTGGTATAACCGACCGGTATTTACCGGTTTTTAAAACATTGAGTTTAACTGTTCATACAACAATCATTTTTTTCATAAACACGTTTGTTAGAATCAATTGTTTCTTTCTTTATTTTTTCTTTCACAGTGCCATTACAATTTCCTAAAAACATCGCTACTGCAAAGGTTCGTAACTTAAAGTGAACAAATCATATTTTATCTGTGCAAGCCTAATATTAGAGTATGAGAGTAAAAGGGTTTGAGTGAGTTGGTTAGTTTGTTATTTAATTAGTCTGTTAGATGTTAGTTGTTTCTATCTCCTACTTATAATATATAGGAACTCCATTGTACATTGTACAAAAGATTCATTCAATAACATTCATATAAACGATTGAGCTCTTACCTGATCATTACCTAATATTTATTTGCTCAAAGGTTCTATGTAGTTAATATCCTGATATATCAGTGATATATCGGTTATCAGTCCCCTACCAAGATAACCGTGCAAAATATTGGTGAGAATATCGATACCAATAATATCAGCGATATTGACCGATATTGGACTGATATTTAACCAATATATCACCGATTTTCCTGAAATAAGCACCTTTCTTCTTATTTCTACCAATCGTCTTCTTCTTCTTTTGCAGCTATTAATGTTTCAAGTCTTAATTATTAGTTGTTACTGTTAAATGTTAGTGTTTTAAGTCTAAGTGAGTTTCTACTTGCTACAATTATTAGTGTTTTGCAAGTTGTAAAAGGTTAATTTGTTAATCGTAGGAGAGTATAATGAATTGTTAGTGTTAAATTGCTATATATATAAATTTAGCATGATTATTAAAGGTACCGATATCCCATCGCGATAACCGATATCTCAAATATCGATCCTTGACGGATATCTAATATTTTACCGCATTAACTAGTTATCAAAGACTAGCGGGGTTTTTTTTATTAGGGAAAGTGATAAACATTATTTCTAACCATTTGTATTTCATCACAAATCAAACCTAGCCAAAAAAAACGTTTGTAAATCCCGAATAAAAACTAAGAGAAAAATTGTTGATCGTCATTTAATCGATGAGGTCAAAACTAAGGTATGCATTAAAAAATATACTGGTGTCACATTAAGTGCATGAAGATGTTAATTTTGATTGTATAACCAGAAGATTGACCCGCGCGCGTTATGCCGCGGCCAACGAAATTGACATGTTATTGATCAGATTCACATTTATAATGTGTTAAAGATGTTTTTGTCGGTTAAGTCTGTATTACTATCTTATACAAATAAGTAATTCACCAAATAATCGCAATACAATTAATGGTATCACAATTACTACGTTACACATGACTTGTATTCATATAAATAACCTATCGTATTAAGCTCCCCGCGTTCAGTGGCGGACCCAGGAATTTTTTCCTGAGGGTGCGGAATATTTTCAAAGATTTTAGGCCCTAGCTGTATAAAAATATCGGTTCATAGCGGGTCGGGTCGGAGCATGTAAGACAAAAGAACATCAAACTCAAATTTATAAATCATCAAAAACACGTCAAACGTCATTACAAATTACAAACGTATTTAAAATTGTGCCCTACAGGGTTTTTTTTTTTGAAATATATCCAAAATATCATCTAAAGATACTAAACACGCCATAAGTTCATTACATTCTTACTCATTTTTCCTAACACGTATAATTTGCTCCATAAATTCATAAAACAACATTAAACACTTAAACAAAATAAACAATCATGTTCAACCATAGCCCATAACTTTCAATTATATTTTTAAACATTCAAGCCCTAATATTAAATGTTGATTACTTGTAACTAATCATTAAACAAACAAAGCTATAAATAAAACAACAAAATCATTTAACTACAAGTCTAGAACAACAAAAAAATAAAAATAAAAATATAAAAAGATTAAACCCTTACACATCTATATTTTCTCCTAATCATCATATAAAACAAAATAAATAAATAAATAAACCATATATATTGGAATTCTGACATAATATGGGTTGGTCCAACCGGAATTTTGGTTTTTCTGGTAAAAAAAGCCACCAGGTCGTGAGCAGTGGCGTCAAGTCGCTATGAGTTTTTTTTGGGGGCGGGATTTGGAAATGGAATGGGTGGATGGGTTTGGGTTATTTTATTTAGTTCAAATTTCTTTAGGTTGGGTTTGGGCTTGTGTTAATAAAAAATGATTGCAGATTGGGCTTTGATTGGATTAAATAATTAAGTGAATAAGTGGTTAATAATTATTATTTTTTTAAGTGGGGCCGCTGAAAAATTCCAAGAGGTGCGGTCGGGATTTCCGGCGAAAAATAACACTAAAAAATATTTTTTCATGGGGTGCGCCCGCCCACCCTTGGCTTAGGGTGGGTACGCCCCTGCCCGCGTTGCGGCGGGGGTGTAAAACCGTGACAAATAGCACCATTGTCACACTATAGCCAATCCGACCACCAACATTGAGGTTGCGGCGTCTTAACGTGGAAAAATTAGACCGACGTATAAAAATAGAAAATAATAACTAATTCGATTTAGGACTCGCACGTTGTGACGAACTTATTAAACGGGGAAAAAATAGACGATGTAAACACACTGAACCACACACGTACGTTGCCCCATGTTAACTCGCAAAATTTAGAACGAAGCGTATAACAAAACGTAAAATCGTTGAACCACACACACACATTGTGTGGTGTTAAGTCGCAAAATTTATATCTAAACGTAAAACGAAAAATTTTGCAAAATATGAAAATCATAGGAGATAAAGTTGAAAGTAAAAAGGTTGTGATGTTAAATTAGAAAAAACTACAAACTTTTGTGTTAAAACTACAAAATCAAGTAGTTTTGGGTTTAAAGTGAAACATCAATTTTTTTTTCTTTTTTGAAAAAACCCCCCAAACATGGGGTACAACATCACTAAGCATCATGTACAATACAACTATGCACAAAACACTTATTAAGTATCATGTACAAATCACTATACACAAGCATCTTTCAAATTAATAGTATATAAATATCTAATAAATTTATACATACAAAGTGCTAACGAGATTAAAAAAACTAACAATAATTATAAATACACCCCTAAAAGAAGGATAAATTGATCTTTTAAACAATAATTATATTTTAACCCCCCATTTTTATTACACTTAAATCCCCGAGTTTTAACATAATTATGGGTAATTAGTTACACTTATCTCCTTCCACAACAAACTTTTAATTCTTTTACATATTTTTGTCATATCTTATAAACTACAATGTTTAAAAAAAATCCAAAAGTATTGTGGCGTCCTACTCATTTTTGTCGATGTTTCGATAGTAGTCTCGGTCAGTATTGACGTGGGAATTAAAAGGTACAAGTAGATGATGCCTTTGTGTACAAGTTTTTAAAGCCCAACATACTTGGTCATTATCCCAGAATGTTTAACAGCTATAGTGACTGCAGAATGTCAAGTGATTAAATCCCGTCAATTTAATCTTCTCATCTAGATTACACTTTAATCCCCCATCTTTAACAAAATTATATATAATTATTTAGTAGTTACACTTTACCCCCTTATAAAAATTAACCCCCCCTGATTTTTAAATGATAAAAACTTCTTGGTACGTTAATATATATTTTTTTTTTGTATTACACCGTATAAACGAGTATTTTATTCTCTTTAACTTGAATATAATATTGCTATAGTTTTTTTTTATTAAAAAGATTTATATGTTATGTGATTAAAAGTGTCTAAAGGTGAATAATAACTCAATCCTTAACCGAAACCAAACCTAAATCAACAAAACACTGAATTAACTGAAAACTGATTAACCGAAACCCGAATTAACCAAAAAACAGTTATCGAGTTTTTGTACCCTCATTTAACCATAATTAACTAAAGTGCACATTTATATTTTCATATATTTCTAGCTTTTATACCTTCAATTCATGTATTTCATATTTATACCATCATTTTATCTATTTATACATCCATTTCATGTACCTATACATCCATTTCATGTATTTATACCCAAAAATTCATGTATTTCTAATCAAAAGTTTTAGCCCAAGTTTGGTTTTAACTATTAACCGAAATTAAATGAATCAAACAAAAAACCGTCAATCTAACTGAATAAACCAAATCGATTAATTGAAAACGAATTGGTTAATAAAATAGACTAATCGATTACCTCGATTTCGGTTGATTATAATAATATAACCAACCGAACAATGCACACTGTGCAATATCTGTGTTTCCCGCCGCATCGCGCACGCACCTATCGTTATTAACCAAAACCAACTATCGGTGAGCAATAGCTAAATCGTTAACCTACACCAAACCAAAAACAGATGATACTGAACCGAAATCAACCAAAAACTGAATTAAGTGATAACTGAATTAACCAAAAACCTGTTATCAATTTTTTTGTACTCTCATTTAACCAAAGTTAGCTGAACCGAACCGAATTATTCATATTTTCATATATTTATAGCTTTTATATCTCAAGTTCGTGTATTTCATATTTTATATCTCCATTTCATATATTTCTATTTTCATTTCATGTGTTTATACATTAATTCATATATTTCTAAGCAAAAGTTTTAGCCTAAGTTTGGTTTTTGCTATTAACTGAAATTAAATGAACCAAACCAAACAAAAAACCGTCAATCTAACCGAATAAACCAAAGTGATTAACCAAAAACCGATTGGTTAATAAAATAGACTAACCGATGACTTTGGTTTTGGTTTCGACTTCGGTTGAGGATAATAACCGAACTAACCGAACCATGCACATTATAATGAAATGGATTACCCGATTACTTCGCTTTTGATGTATATCTATTACAATGATGCTACAATAAATATTATATGAATAAGAAAACTACAAAAAACGAGTATCGCAATAAGATGTGTCGCTCCCGCCGCATCGTAGGAGCATCTTGCTAGTATAACATAAACATAAGGGTTTTAAATGTAACTTGGTGGTGAGAATTACGAATTTAGAGGTGCCAATGGGTTTTTAATTTTAAAGATAGGAATAGGTTTGAATAATAACTATTAGCAATTAGGCGCTAACAGTTTCAACTATAGAAATGATTTCTGATAGTCCCACCTTTTAACGTATTTTCTCCCAACGAACATTTTCTAACTGAGGTCAAAACCGGTTAATTTTTGCTGACGTAAATAATGACTTGGATGTGGGTGTGAAAATAAATCACATTTGGCAACCACCACCACCATGGCAGCCACCACCATCCTAACCACCACCCACCATTATCACCACCTCCACACACCACCATCACCACTTGCCACCACCACCCACCATCTTCTTCACATTCCCTCTCTTACCACCATTGTAACACCTCGAAATTTTGCGTCAAATGAAACAACGACACGTGTCGTGTAAGACAAAAAGTATTATAAACCCGGATCTAGTTAGAGATGTATGGCAGGATTTTAAACGTGGCGACATGTTAATTTATACCTCTGAACGACCTCATTATAAATCCCAAGACCCTAATATATATTAGAAACATCTGATATACTCAAACCCGGTAAATACTAACAATACTTGACTCTTATTTGCAAAAGTGGAATCCTACGAAGAAATGCACGATAAACCTTCTTTTATGGTTTTTCTTTAAAGTTCAAGAAAACATTTCAACACGGTAGGGTACATAACAGTTCAAGCATATTGTAGAGGCCCTGAACTGATAATTCATGACCAAATTTCGTATTTACTAGTTGCCCGTTCGAAGCTTGAAAGGCCAACAACTTTTTGCCTCTGGAATAGGCTTACGGACCGTAAAGGTCAAGCCTTACGGTCCGTAAGGCATGCACAGCAACAGAAAAACGGGACAGTTCCTGTTTTGAGCATGTAACCGCCTTAGAAAGATATTTTACACTTCCATGCGCGTCCCCTACTGATTTTTAGGCTTAGGGGCACTTGTAAATGATCTGGGAACAATGCTAGACTTGGTTGCCATGATCACAAGCCTTCAAATTCACTATAAAAGGGCCTTATGTTGCAACATTGTTATCACACCTTCCATCTGCATTTGTGGAGCTTCCTGGAGCATAAGAGCAGACCCAAGTCATCCCTAGTCGTGCATTAGACTTTGGTAAGTACCCTTGACCTTCCTTAATCGAGTTTTGCTTAGTTATTAGCTTAAAAGTCAAACCGTCGTAATTAACGTTTGACTTAGCGATTAATCATTAATGGTCCAGTGATTAGTCGAATTGAAGGTAGTTATAAGTTGGTAATTATGTGGGCATTAAACCCTTAAAAGGGCACCCTCTGATTCCCGTCCTAACTTAGTCATTTGTCGGGTCAAAATTGTTTATAAAAAGTCAACAGAAACTTAATTTGCGAATTAACATGTAATTAGCAATGTAGAAGACATGTAACCTATTTTATCACTCATATAACTTGGTAATAAGTGTAAGAACATGTCTAAGCATGTTCGACCCGACAATTTTCTGTTTAGACCCGGTTCGGAACCGAAAGTCGCAAAACTTTGACTTTTGCTTTGACTTCAGTTCTGACCCGATTTAGTATGATTTGTAAATGCCTTAGAGCTTCCTTAGGACCAGGTTACATGTTAGTATAACCCTCTGTGGTTGATTCATTGTATGACTGATTCGTTTACACATTTCCGTTAATTGCCTAATGTTGACCATAATGCCCTTTTTACTATAAAAAGAGAATTTTGGAAATGTGAGAGGACAATAATCTTTGCTACTGATTTATAAACATGTCCCTAAATTTTCACATCAGTTGGAGGTCTAGATTAGGAGTTATGCTTAATGACGTAATTAGAACGCTTTTTAGTAATTAAACGGCGTCATTAGCATAAAGCCTATCTAAACCCAATTTTTGACACCAAACCTTTTACCAACTGATGTAATATAATATTTTGAGATTTTTAATTATTTTTAACCTTGCTCATAACCTAAGGTTATGACCTTAATTCGGTAAATACCGATTATACCCTTTTTGTCCATAAAATGAGCTCTACATAATATTTTGACACCAATCCAATTGCCACTGATTTTATATAATAAATAAAGTATTTTGAACTTTATAACCTGATCAGAAAACTCAGATTTCCTATATAACCCGGAAATCGCTTAAAATGGCTTTTAAAGCGTATTAAACGCATAGTTTGGGTTTAAAACCATTCTATCACATAAGACTTGTTACCAACTGAAATAACCTATTAAATTAAGTTGTTTTACTGATTATTTCAGAACCAAATCACAGAATTATAAATAATCTCTTTTATAAACCTTAAAATGACCAAAATACCTCTACGGGGCTTGTATTAAGGTTAAACTCGTTTTGGGCATAATGGAAGGTATCCTACTGATATCACAACACATTTAAGGCATATTAACTTAGGAAACCTGTAAATGACTCTCATGGTTAACCGTTACGCCTCTTGCGCGTTCGGTTCGGTTTATGTAACTAGTTTGCATAAATTAGCCGAAACGGGTCAAACCTTATCGGTTTTATCCCAAAATCCAGAGTGTGGCTAGATTACCCATATTATACAAGTCTTCAAACTTGTCGGGTCTAAATCACATTCTATTCCGGTCTTCGCTTAATCGTGCGTTTGAACCGTATCTTTCGTTAAAACTAACCGGTCTAAGCTAAGGTATAATTAAAGACCCGTTAGGATTCTAATAGGTTATTATAAACCTTCGTTCCAGAATAGGAGACCCGGTAAAAGCTACACGCACTTGCTAATTGTGATTGATACTTGCAAAGGTAAATACTTTTAACTTATTTTCCCTATACGGGCTTGGGGTACGGTATATAAAATACCGCTTGGTCCAGCATTGAATCTTTAATCGAATAGAGGTTAAACCATTGATATGCTTCGTTTTGGAATGTTTTGTTTGCTTAAAGCCTTTGGGGGGTTAATGACCATGTCCTGGATATCCTTGGCATCATCTTACGAGATGGCCACGACCTAAGCACGGGGCGTAGGCGTACACCCGTCAGTGCCAAAATAAATAATGTGGTGTGTCTATTGATCTTTAACCCGGTCTACGGATCGGGCTACTGAACGCATAAGAAACATGTAATTCGTTTACAAGTATTATATTCAAATAATTATCCCAAGTTATAAAGAGTTTGTGCCACGTGCATTCAAATCAATTTTATTAAACCATTTTAAAATGAGTCAGTTAAATTGTATTTACCAGTGTAAACTGACATATTTTTCCAAAAAGGTTAAGTGCAGGTACTACGCGAACTAGACTGGCTTTCTCCTAGTATCCATAATAAGTCTCGCAAGCTTGGATGTCAAAACTGTTGAACAATGTTTCCTATTTATTTTTGATCCACCTGTGGATTATTTTCAACTGTTGTGATACTTGATATTACAATTATATTCGGTTGAATTATATCTATCTTTTGCTTCCGCTGTGCATTTAAATATTGTGTTGTTTAACTGTAATGTTACCAACTACGTCACGATACTCCCCACCGGGCCCACCAGTCATACGTGGAAATATTGGGGTGTGACAACCATTGCACAAGTGCATCACAGCCACCATTACTACCATGGCAAATGACGACGTGAAGATCACCCGGCTGAAGATGACAATGATGGTGTTGGGTGAATAGAAGCGACATGATTTGACCTGATTAAAGATGGTGACGGTGGTGTTGGGTTGGGTGAACAGAAGCGACGACGGGTAGGGTTGGCAAGTTTTGGGGGTTTTGATTTGCAGGTTTCGGTGGTGGTGGTAATTGTCGTGGTGGCGGTGGTGGTGGTGATTGTCGTGGTGGCGATGGTGGTGATGGCAGGTGGCTGCCTTGGTGGCGGTGGTGGTGAGAGAGGAAAGGTAAGGAAGATGATGGTGGCAGCAAGTGGCGATGGTGGTGAGTGGTGGTGGAGATGACGGTAGGTGGTGGTGGCAAGTGGTGGCTGCCAAATGTGATTTTTTTTCACATCAGCATTTAAGTCATCATTTACGCCAATAAAAACTAACCAGGTTAGATCCCAATTAGAAAAGGAACGTTGGGAAAAAATATGTTAAAAGGTCATTAAGAAACATTTCTATAGTTGGGATTGTTGATAGCAAATTGCTAATTGTTAAGATTATTTAAATTCATTAATCCTTAAAGATATGCACGGTGCTTTCAAATTTATCAACCCGAGTATCGAAAGGTTTAAACTTCTCAAACCACTTAAACTTTTTTTGCTAGTTATGAAAATGAAGAACAATCTAGTGTCTGCATCAACCTATACCATGGGTCATATGACAATGGGATCGGTAACGATACATAATGAAGTATTTTCCAATCAGAACTTGAATATACATACATATTACACCAATAAAAAAATAGTACACTTACAAGCGGGAATTGGATGCATATTGGCTCAAAAGTAGGGCTGCAAACGAACCAAACGTTCGGCGAACAGTTCGTGAACCGTTCGGCGGGAAGTTCGTTTGTTTAGTTAAATGAACAAACATGAACAGAGGTCGTGTTTGTTCGTTTATGTTCGTGAACGTTCGGTAACGTGTTCGTTTGTGTTCAATACTTCATTAGTGTTTTAAGTTTTTATATTTATTTAAGCACTTCAAAATTCCGACAAATAAAAAATCTAATAAGTGTCGGTGTATTATATATTCTGTTCATGAACAATTGTTTGTGTTCATTTGTTTCCATTTGTGTTCATGAACATTAGTTTGTGCTCATTTGTGTTCGTCAACGTTCGTTGCCTAAAATTAACAAACAAACACAAACGAACACGAACAGGTTCATTTCCTTAACAAACGAACACGAACATAAAATCTCATTCGATAAGTGTTTGTGAACGGTTCACGAACACATATATTTCTTAACAAACGAACACGAACAAGGTCTTGTTCGTGTTTGTTTGGTTCGTTTGCAGCCCTACTCAAAAGTGGACATAAATTAAAGGAGGTTGGTTCTGGTATAAACCATACTTATCCTACAAACCGTAAACACAGATTCTAACACTTAAAAAAGTTAAATTAGCACGTACCAAAATAATACATAGATAAAAGTAGCACTTTTGAATTATATTAGCACATGAAAATTAATCAAGATAATTGATTTTAGCACATATTTGAATTATATCATCACTATTCTTAATCAGCACATTGAAAACAAAAGGAAGATCCAAATAAAGAACTAATTGCTTGTTAGCATATTTATATGAAATTCAATATAATTGATATTTTTTAGAATATTATTTTCTCATTTCTCTATAATTAGTTGGATGTCACGTGACACTTTTTAAATGATTCTTACCGTTTGTATGCGAAATCTGGTTTTTATTTGATCCTACTCCTAAATCAAAAGGATTTTCCCTTTCCCAACACTCTAAAAATCCATCAAATCTTACCGTCTTGTATCTATTATTATCAACCATGATTTGCTTGTAAAAACGTATAAATATAAACAGAACCAATAAACAGTCATAAAAGTTGGGAAAAAAGGATTTTATCTTTTTTTTTTTCTATAAACCAACTGAAATGATAAAATAAAACCAAGCATAGTTTTGATTGTGCAAATGGCAATAAAGTCATTTAGTAGGTGTAGCTACCATGTGAACTTTGATTTTTAAACACAACAAAAGGTTCATATTTGTTGGTGCCCCACGGTACTAAAAGATAAACAGGGGATGCACTACATGAATATATAAAATAATATAATATTATTAAATAATTGTCTATATTTAGTTACAAATAAATTATTAAAAAAATACAATTTTACAACAACAAAAGGTTCATATTTGTTGATGCCCCACGGTACGAAAAGATAAACAGGGGATGCACCCCATGAATATATAAAATAATATAATATTATTAAATAATTGTCTATATTTAATTACAAATAAATTATTAAAAGAATGGATCCAAAGTCTGAACTTGCGTCATGCAACATGACTTAAGCGCTGTGCCCAGATGGTATTTTACATTTGGAAAAAAAAAAGAAGAAAACAGACATTAACCAATTAATATATAAATTCAATTTTCGATATTTATTAAAGTAAATACAGTAAATCTCTAAAAACGTAGTTAATAATAAAAATTAGTGTAAGTAGAGATGGACGAGCCTCTTTCACGAATTATGAGTTTAAAATAGATTTGAAATTATGTAAAGTTTGTCTGTACTCTGTAGTGTTGGCCGTCCGGTTTAGGGTTTTGGCGTTGTTAATGAAGTATACCTTTCAAAAAAAAAATATAGGAGTAAATTACAAGTTTTGTCCTTTATCTATGTCCCAAATTGCAGGCGCTGTCCTTTAAACCAAAACTTGACAGGCGGTGTCCTTTGTGTTTTCAAAATCTTGCACGTTTTGTCATTTAGGCCAAACTTAGTTAGATTTGTTAGTTAAATCTGGTATCAAGGGGCTATTTTGTAAAAAAAAATTATTTAGGGACTAAATTGTACAAAACTTAAAAATATAAAACCCCCAAATTAGGTCGTCTTCCCCATTTATCCCCATTCACCACCGCCCCCAAACACCTGCAACCACCACCGCCATTACCACCACACCCACCGCCCTCCGCCGCTCAACCATCACCTTCCCTCATCACGACCATCCACCGATTCACACCACCGTCAGTCACCCACCGACTTCAACCACCGCCATTACCACGATCTCCACCACCATTCACACCGGTCAACCTCCTCAGCCACTGCCACCGCCGTTTCAACCGCCGGACCACCATTTCCGACGCCACACCACTCCGCCCTCAACCACCACTGCCATCTCCGCCACACCATTTCATCCGACGACGACCACCACTCGACTCGGCCGGACCACCTCTGATTTACGCGCTTGATTGACATGCCGGAGAATCGATGCCGGATATGTTTGGTGATGGTGGTGAATCGATGCAGATGGATATGTTTGGTGATGGTGGTGAATCGATGTTTGGTGATGGTGGTGAAGGGGTGATTTGTTTTTGATTGCAGGTGGATATGTTTGGAGAATCGATGCCGGATATGTTTGGTGATGATGTTGGTGGAGAATCGATGCCGGATATGTTTGCAAATCAGGTTCGTTTTTGCTCTCTTTTCCGTTATATGATTCCGTTTAAGGTGTGTTTGATGGTGGCGGTAGTGGTGGTGGTGGCGGTGGTGGTGGTGGCAGCGGTGGAGGGTGTGGTGATGGTGATGAAGGGGGGTGGTGATGGTGGTTAGTAATAATAATAATAATAATAATAATAATAATAATAATAATAATAATAATAATAATAATAATATTAAGTTTTGTACAATTTAGTCCCTGGATAAATTTTTTTTACAAAATAGCCCCTTGATACCAGTTTTAACTAACAAATCTAACTAAGTTTGGCCTAAAAGACAAAACGTGTAAGATTTTGAAAACACAAAGGACACCGCCTGTCAAGTTTTGGTTTAAAGGACAGTGCCTGCAATTTGGGACATACATAAAGGACAAAACTTGTAATTTACTCAAAATATAGTCAATAACACATAACATTGCCAAAGTTTCTCTAGTAATTAATTTTTTTTCACGTAAAAATGAGATTTCTGATGAATATTACACTTGAATCATCATTTGATTGAATCTTAAATTTCTAAATCTCATCTAGATATACTTTAGAATTGCATCCAC
The DNA here is from genome assembly GCA_030545235.1 of Helianthus tuberosus. Lineage (NCBI taxonomy): Eukaryota > Viridiplantae > Streptophyta > Magnoliopsida > Asterales > Asteraceae > Helianthus > Helianthus tuberosus. Next base: position 50,668,103 of record CM060382.1, read on the forward strand.
TATTATTTCATATAAATAATAATAATGATTAGTAGAATTAGCTCATCTCTCTTATCACTATTCAAACTAGCAAAAAAAATATCTCT